>CP139506.1:218632226-218658955 GCA_021014915.2 Artemisia tridentata subsp. tridentata
CACTTTTACTTATTTAATACTCGTTTGAATTATTTTGGGTGAGAATACATGCTCGTTACTTAAACACATTACTCGTTTTACTTATGGCACAAGTACTTAAATTTTATAGATTTCCTAAATTATCACGTTTACCAAGAAGTCTCCACTATGAACCATTAATTACGTAGTAAGCACGAATGTTGTGAATAGGTCTATTAGGGTTGACATCTCCATCCGGGTAAGTCGCATTTACCTGCCTAGAACTACTCGGGGTCCTGACTCGAATTACTGGGTGTTCTGACTCGATTTACTGGGGGTTTTGACTCGAATTACTGAGAGTCCTGACTTGAATTATTGAGGGTCAAACAGACGTATTTCATTTGAGGATTTATCAGTGTTTTTGGTATGAAACACCTACCGGGGCAACACACATATAGAATACGCTAAGGCTTAGGTTTCATGAGCTTAGTGCGATAGTAAAACTTTTCATGATACTGTAATTGTTACAATAGTCACTAAAACATTATCGGATGTAGTATTTATTACAACATTTACATGAAATCTTGTGATCCACACTAATTTTACTTAAACCTATGAACTCAACAACTTTATGTTGAAGTTTTAGCATGTATTTATCAGGTTCTTGATTTCACTAGTTTGGTCTGCATGGAGCATAGCATAGAGTCGCATTTTGGGATTTCGTTATGACGAAGATCTGTTTATTACTTAACCTTCGATTACAAAACAAAAACTTCATTATATTTTGTGTAACTCTTGGGCTATGGTTGTAAAACATTATTTTAATGAATCGAACGTGTACTTTTTAAACGACTCATGTAGAGGTCGTTCTTTATATCTTGTGTCTTTGTGCTATAAACGTCACACCCCCGATTACCTTTCCGCTGCAACATTTTGGAGGTGTGACATACTAACCCGCCAACCCGAATAGGTCAACGCAAACACGACTCGATTGCCACCCCTAAGTAAAACCCACATTTACAAAGGAAAAAAAAGAGACCCACTTTTGCAAGCTAATATTAAAATAGCACCATGCTTAAAAAACCTCACTCTTAATCAAAAGTTAATGAATGTAGTTATATTCTGACCGCGTGTAGTCTCAAGAAGCATTTTTGCTAGCGTTTCACTCTTGAGGAGTGTGAGTTTGGTGTGTGTACTATTTGGATTAGATCTAGCTCCCTCAACGTATTTTGAGAATGTTGAAATATGTTACTGTTGATATGCGTCTATTATTTAAAATATCAGTAGTAACTTTGTTCAGTGTAGATTTTTGATTGTTTACGGGGTATTCATTTCTAACAAATTGTTCATTTCGTATCTAGGTGAGGAAAGATTTGTCAAGCGATAACAGAGATGAGAGTTTCCACATAAATGGTTTCTTTGATAGGTGCCATGTGTTTGTTTTCAGCATGGTTGTAGCCGTGTCGGATATAGGTTTTGGGATTGCACAAAACCGGATGGCATAAGATTACTTGAAATTGCCTTTACCAAATTAGATCCTTGAATCGTGCTTGATTTGTGCTGCAAAAATCATGCTATAGTTGGTTAGGCATAATCTTAAGGATGTTCGTGTCCTGCGTTCTGATTCGTTAGCGTAGATTTTTTCCATTACCAAGTTAGATTCTTGAATTGGGATTGAGTTTTGTTGCAAGATGACATCGCATTCGATTCTTGAGGCGTGTTAGTGTTCTCGATATAATCTTAAGGTTTGTTGTGTTGTTACGTGACCACCTTAGGATTATATCCAGAACCCTCAACGTTCCTTGAGGATGTCTGGGTCCTGCGCTTTTGTCCGTTATTGCAGCATCCTTGAATATTGCAGGCATGACAAAATATGAATGGTTATTTGTACCTTTGATTGGGTCTGTGAAATTTCGGATTTACGAATACTTAGTGTTCAGCCTAATATGATGATATTAGCTCCATAATTCTATCAGAGCATGGCGGTTCTAGACACCACTTCCTTGGCTATGATGATTGGGTGACCTGCTAAGTCGTGATTTAGGCGTTGGCAAAAAACAGTCTGCCAAAAATGCAACTGTATGTTGCAGCCGATTTGATATCTGATCCAAGGTATTGGATTATTTGTATTTTGAAATCGTGTTTAGTTTTGCTACACATATCCCGATCCAGCCGATTGTTTAGGAGTGTGAGGGTGCTTGATATAATCTAGGTTTTCCCGCGTGTCCCATTAGGATTATATTTATCACTCTCAACGTTTCTCGAGAATGTCGAGATCATGCGCTTCAATTCGTTGTTGCATTGTTTCTGAATGTGGAACAACTAAAAAAGGTATGTAGTAGAATCTTCCCTATTTGTCTCAAGATACTGAAATTAGGTTACAACTGAATATTTTATAACGTTTCTTATTTATTTTTGTCTGTTGTTTCTCATATCTGTTTTCTTTTGAATCATAAACTACAATGTCATGAAGAAGAAACGGCAGTGGCATTTAACTTAAAGCTAATGGCATGAAGTTTCGACGCTGATAGAAACTGGTAAGCACTTTTGAAGCTTAATTGCCATTTCAGTGTCCTTTATGCCATTAAATAATGATAAATTCTATTTGTTACATTGTTAGATTCAAGATTGATCACCCGGTGCAAGACCATCTCCCCTTTTCACACCCGTGCTCTTTCCATTCTCACAGTGACTAATAGTTAAAATAGTGCCGACACTGGGCCAAATAATCTAAGATGCCAGTAGCACTGGAACCAGCAAATTAGGAAACTCATGATAAAGGGTCAAGTTGTTTACCACATGAAGTCATTAGATCTGACCAGCTTACTTGACTTCAAAACATCAATCATGTAGGGAAATCGAGGTTTCATGCCCGAGTTTCAATCCTAATTCCTCAAGAAAACATGAAACTGGAAATAATAACCCTCGGTTTCCTGATAACCTGTTAACAAGCAATGATCCAAGCTTTATGATTGTTTTTTCCCCATAGATTGTTTGGTACAGGCGTGCCGCATTCTTAGTATTTTGGAAACAGAATAGAGGCGGTCGGATGATCAGGTAACAAGCGATGATCAAAATTTAGGCTTGGCCTCACATCTAGGAGGCAAGATTAAAGACGTGTTATGTACAATGATTTGGTTTCATTTGATGGAAATGTTGGAATGGGGGTTGGGATTGTTCATAATGCTTTATAGGAATGCCTTTTGCTCTAAACAGATTCTGATGCGGAAAGTGTAAAATCCTCTAGAACTACAGCGTGGTTTGATACGTTAGTTTGATGTGTTGGCCAACTAGTCGAGCTAGAGAGGCATGACACGTTGCTCAGACTACTCCCTATCACTCATATACCCTATTTGTACTAATAGCAACTGCGACGGACGTATCAAGTGGTCTGACTAATGTATCATACCTAACAAGTTATTTGTATTGTATTTATATGTAAAGAAGGCCTACTTATATTCATTTTCGAGTGAAATCAAACTTTGGAAGTTCTCTTTGTCACAAAAGAGTAAACTGTGTTGAGTAAAATCACATAATGTCACTTATTAGTTTAAATTATATTTTTTGTATATCTTTTCATCATTAATCGTTAAATTGTAGGTTTAATCATTAATTCGTGCATCCTAGTTGAAATCCTCGTGTTTTTTTTTTTTTTTTTTTTTTTTTTTAATTTCGGAATTTGGAATAAAAATTTTGTTTTGAAAAAATTGAAAAGAAAATAAAATGATAGGTTTAAAAAGGGGTGTTTTGGCTTGAGATGAGTGAGAGAGTATTTTGATATGTGATGGATAAGAGAAGTGAAAAGAGGGAACGCTAAAGTGACTATTTGGCTTGAGCCATCACACCTCTAATCAGCTATTGAAAATTTTCAAAAATGTTACGTGTGTCTAATATGAGTTTGTTCGTGACTCCTGGTCTTGCGAGTTTAATCCTGGAAAAACCATAATCAATCTTCAGTTTGTTACCCTAAAAATAATAAACTTATAGAAAATTATAATTCAGTAATTTGTAGAGAAAATTATAGAATATTGTATTAGAATTATTCAAACTGGACTACTTGTTAGTCGACGACGAATCCAACAGGCAAGATTCGGATATCCTAATACGTGATGTGTATTCGACGCAAAACATTATTAGTTGCTATTTCAAATGTTATTAAAATAAGAACTTGTATTTTATGGTATAATTTAAAATCCTAACAAGAATTAAAAATATGTTTGATAGCGAACCAAGAAGTATATTCCTTAGTATAACGGATAATTGACTTTTGTAGTAATCTAATATGTACGTTTTAATATCAAGAGAGTAGAAGTGAATCGTCACATATAAACTAAAGAAACGCTAATCTCACTCAAATTTTATAAAAGAATTCTCGCACGTATACGTGTCGTTTTAATTATGGAAAGTGAAAATAAAAGAGAAAAAATACAATAAAATTTGATTTGTATACTTCATTTGCCACATGTACATGTGAGATTTTTTTTGTAAAATTTGTATGAGTCTAGCATTTCTCTATAAACTATATCATGAAATTAAATTACAAAATAGGTTAATTAGGTTGTAAGTGGGCAAATAGTTGTATTATCTTTTTAATTAAGAGTCACGTCTCTTTTAATAACAAGAGAGTGTCTCCTCAACATGTGTTTCATGAATCACCATCTTGGTGTTTTTTATGTGTGGTTCGGTACAAGATGCAGGTGTGACTTCTTAGCCAATAGAGTTTGTGGTATAATTCTCTTGGAAATGTTAGTGACTCAATCTTGTAGGTCTTTGAAAAAAAAATTGCATCTTTGCTCTTATACCTAGCTTGCCGCTAGCTTTTCTAGACTAATACGTGCAGTGTTTATTTTTGCTGTCCAAAATTAATTTCCACATAAACTTTTTTACTATAAGTTGCATCCATATCGGACCCAACTTAAAACAACTGAAGTTTTGGCTAACCCGACAATCAAGAGAAGATGACACATCTTATATATCACCAATAAAAAGAATAAATTGACAGTTTTTCCATTTTGACAGATCCTATTGACATGAATCATCAATAAAAGATCAAAAGTCTAATAAAAACCATCCATCAGATGATCATCCCCATGCAAAATTTAAAGTTTGCGAAGTCTAACGAAAACCATCTATAGGATGGTTATGGATGGTTTTCGTTAGACTTTTGAATTTTCGACGATTTATGTTAATAGGTTTCTACATGAATATAAACCACGTACGTCCGTGTGTTTTGTAGCTTACAAAATAATTATGGTGTCACTGCGTTGTAGAAATACAGTATCTTGTTACGTTTTTAGTAGACATATTATTATATTGTTTTCTATTGAAAATAGATACCAATAAAATAAGGTTAAGGCTATTGCTGGAAGTACATTTCAACGCATGTTGCCGTCAACGAAACAATATATAGTTTGGTTCTCACAACTCATCGGGTTGCCAATAAATTTTATCCAACAAAGGCATCATCAACATGGCTGATGAAAAAAACATAGTTTTCAACGACATAGCTCCACCTCCGATCAATATAATCAACTTCGACAGTTATAGGATCAACAACAACAATAATAGCTGGAGTCATCATGAGATAGTCGAAGAGGACGATGATTATAATGATGATTATGATGATGGTGTCTATAAGGGAAGCAAGTCACTTCCATCCATTATAGAAGAATACGAGAATGGTATCAGTCCTTACGGGAATGTGAGCGACGTTGTGTACGTTGTGACATGGAAAGGGACCGAGGAACTGTTGTCCGCGAGTATTGATGCGCTACTTTGGACGCTTGGTAACAGTCTGCATGAATCTACTGTGGTTTATTTGGTTTACGTCTTCCCAGAGCTCCGCTTCATTCCAACTCCTCGTAAGCACACAATTTTTTTATATTT
This sequence comes from Artemisia tridentata subsp. tridentata, assembly GCA_021014915.2. Taxonomy (NCBI): domain Eukaryota; kingdom Viridiplantae; phylum Streptophyta; class Magnoliopsida; order Asterales; family Asteraceae; genus Artemisia; species Artemisia tridentata. Next base: position 218,638,071 of record CP139506.1, read on the forward strand.
AGCTTTAGACTTAAGTTTCTTGTTTTTCGTTTATCAACAACAATGGTCGTTTACATATTTATTATCTCTTACAAAAACTCGTATACTTGATGAGAAAATAGATATTCAGAGTTTGTGTCTTAATTAAATTGGGAAATAGTTTACACAAATGTCATTGTTTCACTTCTTTGTTCAAATCGACCTATTCTTTGAAAATAGATATGTTTGACCGATGACTTTATTCATGACTTTGTTCAATGATTAGGGATTTTTATTTGTTACAAATACAAATAATTGTGTACATACATGGCTTGAAACATAAGCTAATATGTGGGCTAAGCGCTTAAACAAATATACATACGCCTAAATGCCTAATGTAACTAGTTATCTGATAAAATCTTTTTAAGCCATATAAAGTTAGTCGATATAACTAGTTTTTGGTGATAATTTGATGATCAATAAACGTTATTGTGAAAACCATTCCATTACTCAATACACATTTGTGTTTATGTCAATAAAGATTCGTTTTTTAAGCTTCAAGAACTTCCAGATCCTAAAAAATGTGGCGTTAGTCACTTGCAGCAATATATACGGTTGTCAGTTTGACAGACAAAGGTCCTGTGAACTTGAGACGATGGAGTTTCTGTGTCAGATGTCGTATACCACTATTTAATACGTGACCATGTCTTAGTGTAACGAAATAAAAATGTTTTGAATGTACAGTGGGAAGGTTACCAATAGCTCAAGCAAACCCGGAACAGAAGGAAAGCTACCTGGTTCAAGAAAGAAGAAAGAGAAGCGAATACCTCCAGAAGTTTCTTTCTCTCTGCTCTTCCTCAAAGGTACATTCCACACACTGAATGTCCTATATCTAAATCATCTTTGATTCTTCGTTGCCATTATTGACTTTAGAAATTAACGGTGTTACAGGTTCATGTGGAAACCGTACTTATTGAGAGTGACATGGAAGCAAAAGCCATTCTCGACCTCATTCCAATTCTTAATATAAAAAAACTGGTTTTGGGTGCCACCAAATCGTCCGTAAGGTGGCTACACCTCTAGCCATTTCATGCTTTTATTTTACTCCTACCCAATTCTCTATGTAATCGTGCTGCCTTTAATGACAGGAAACTCAAGAGTAGCAGCAAGAGAGGCAGTGGAGGAGGGACTCTCGATCAAATAATACACAACGCTCCACAGTTTTGTGAAGTTAAGGTCATATGTGAAGGAAAAGAAGTGTCATTGCAAGACCAGTTGACTTCCGAGCCACCCTCTCCATCCTCAACTGCTCCATCTCAGCGTGACATTAACGTTGATACCCTAAAAACTATGCAGGTTCAGCAGGCCCATACCGATGGCTTTGTTAATTGCAGCTGCTTCAAGCTCTAGAATCTGAATCTATAGGTTGTGTATTATACATTTAAAACTTTGTAAACTCGAAAGGCGCAGCCCTATTTGTTGCCTGGAAACATTTTTAAACTGTCATGTTCATAAACTATAAACAAAGTTGTTGATGTTATATGTTTGTAACGGATCACCATCTTATATAAAATTGACAAATGACACGATGCGAATGCAATATAACAAACAATTACCACTCTCAAGTGTCATATAATAAATTGAAGGAAAATACAACCATCCTCCCCAACCGATACACCTTAGAAACAAACAGCAAATTTATAGGTATCTTAGTTCAATCTCTAGAAGAAATCAAACTCCAAGTAATTGTCCGAACCTTTTTGGTTTGGAGCAGACACAAGGGGTACGTTAGCCTTTTCACTTGTTGATGCAACAGGAGCAGAAAATCTTTCAAACTCAATGGGCTTCGGGACATCTGGTGGTGTAGCACAACGAATCAATGCCCAATTAACACCTTCGAAGAAAGGGTGCTGCTTAATCTCGGTGGCTCCTCTTTTATATGCCAAACGGTGCTGAGGTTCTTTCACAAGCAACCCCCTAATGAGATCCCGTGCTGAAAAGCTCACTACCGGTGATTCTGGAAACCTAAGAGGCTGACCCACAACATTAAATAAAGTGGCTCGATTACCTGACCCTTTGAATGGAGTTCTACCAAACAATAACTCGTATAGGAATATTCCAAAAGTCCACCAATCTACAGCACTTCCATGACCTTCACCTTTAATGATTTCAGGAGCTAAGTACTCGTGGGTTCCCACAAATGACATAGACCTGGCACTGGTGGGTTCAGCCATGAGCTCAGGTAATGGGGTAACTTGGTTTCCAATGTCTTTAGTGGTTTTGCTTTTCCTTTCTTTCCTGGATTTGCTTGAAAAAAAACGAGGAGAGAAGCAAGATGTTGGGACTACGCATGACGGCTGAATGCATGAAGGCTCAATGCATGCTGGTTGGACACAGAAGGCTGTGTTTTTGCGGAGGGGCTCAGAATCTATAGATGCAGACTTAACTAAAGTCGGGCTAACACTGCAACGAAGAGAAAGATCAAAATCTGAGAGCATTATATGTCCATCTTCTCTTACAAGAACATTTTCTGGTTTAAGGTCACGATAAACAATCCCAAGCATGTGGAGATATTCCATCGCTAACAGTACCTCTGCTACATAAAATCTGCACACAATATAAGACATCAAGATTTTTTTTTTCATGTCTGATGTTCCATGATGCAAAGCCTTATTCATTTCAACAAATAACACATGTAACTGAAACTGAAAACTAATCAAGTGCAAATAAAACTCGTGCAATTAGTAACATACATGACATGCCATTCAAGAATCAACATCAATACCCGAATGACATACAGATTCTAGAAAACGGGATTAAAGTATAATAAAGACTGCGCCTCAAGCAATTGCGAGTTAGGCCTTAAGATTGCTCATATAGTCGTATAGGCCACATTCCAAACAAATATGCATGGGTTGCTTCCCATAGAAAAGCAACAGAATACATTTAAAACGTACGGATACAAACTCAACTTTTGTTACAATCCCATAAGAAAAACGACCAACGAAGAATCGTCCATTGTTCTAATTCTACCAAAGAAAAAACGCATCAAAAAACTAAATTTACAGAGTGGCATCAGACAAAAGAGATTTTAAACAATTTGTAAAGAAAAGGACAACGCACATGTTGGTTATAAGAAGAAAAATAGAAGATCGAGTATACAAAATACAAGCCCAGAAAGGAAAAGTAACGCAACTTACCAGATATACAGAACATGATATTTAGACCAGTTTCCCTTTTTTACACCTTGCATGCTCAATATAGTTGTACCTTATAGATAGTACGTTTTTAGTAAAGCAAAAACATATAATGTTGATGCCAGCAGCCCAGCACGAAGACACAATTAATCTTTTGGCAGCAATTACTCAACATTTGTGGGGGGAAAAAAACATCTTTTGATCCTAAACGACGGTTTCATGTCATGAAAACTTCACAACACTACAGATTAAATGCTTCCTTCAATCTCAAGTCCAGTATGATAATATCAACAAACTAAAAAAGTGCTTTTATAAATACCTTAATAAACATCTAATACGATGAATGCTACAGGCATTGACATGGATTAAAAAGATGCTTACTTGACAGCTTGCTCGGTGAAGTGTTTCCCAGGCTGTCTCTGCCTAAGAGTGTGCAAGTCTCCTCCTGGACAGAACTCCATCACCAAACACGAGAACTTATCAGTCTCAAAATGAGTGTATAGCGTTGGAAGAAACGGATGGTCCAAAGATTGCAATATTTCTCTCTCTGTTTGAGCTCTAAGAAGCTTCTTCCGACTCGCTAAGGATGCTTTATCCATTACTTTCATCGCAAAGTAAGCTTTAGTCCCAGTCAACTCTGCCAAATAGACACTTCCAATATCACCACATCCTAATCTTTTCAACAATCGGAAATGGGTCAAACCCAACGACCCGTCTCTCGCTCGCACAACTTGAATAGCTTCCCACCTCATATCATTTGATTTATGAGGTTTATTGATACTGCTACTGAAACTACTACAACTACTCTCATCACTCACATTGCTGCTTGTACTTCCCCTACACATACTACTCTTCCCACTCTCCACAAAATCGACACGCGCACTTCCACTTGTCTTGCCAAGGCTGCTGTTCCCATCACTCACTTTATCAGAAACTGAACTATTCTTCACACTCGTTTTCTCAAATACTTTCTTTTCAAGATCCACAGACGGGGTTTCATTCTCAACAACCTTAGCAGCTTCTGACTGAGAAATTAATAGTTTCGAAGCTAGTTTAGCTTCTAAATCATCTCCAAGAACATTCTTTGTCGCCAATTGTCCCACCACTCGGGTTTTTGAGGCCATTTGTTAATTTATACTCACTCTATACTCTATACTAATAGCTTGCTCAAGGGTTCCATCAAATATTTGAGCTCTGTTTAACCATCCAAATTCATAATTACTAAAAATAAATTATGGGATATAAACTAAAAAGCTAGGGGGGGGGGGGGGGGGGGATCCCCCCCCCCCCCCAAAAAAGAATCAAAAGACTTGAATTGAACGCAATAAAAACAAATATTAACGCTTGTTAATTACAGTTTAGACATTTTATAAATAACAAACAAAACCCATGAACATGATTGATCCAAGATAAACTAGATCTTAAACTCAGCATACCAAAACCAAAAACAAAAACAAAAAAAAGTCAAAATTTTATATCTTGGAAAATTAAAAATTGTAAGGACCACAAGCAAAAAGTGACAGACAAATGCATCTCATTAAACATAACTAGGACAAAGCTTAGATTATAATAACCTAATTAAAAATATAGATCCAAGAAAGAAAGTGGGAAAAAACCAACCTGAATAGAAATGAAAAAAGATGATGATGGACCAGCAGCAAAAAGGAAGAAGAAAGTAGAGTTGTTGTTATTCATAGCATGCTAATAATAATGATGATGATGATGATGATGATGATACCTGTCAAATTAGATTCAAGAGAGAGAGAAAGAGAGGAAAGTGATGGTTAAGAGAGAGAGAGTGAGAGTAATTCACATTTGACTGTCTGACTATGCATTGCCTTGTTTTCAAGACTATCAACCAATTAATTTTTTTTTTTTTTTTTTTTTTTTTTTTTTTTTTCATTTACATTTGAGTAACTTAAGGTATAAAAATAAAGTTGAAAAACTGCTATTTATCCACTACTTTTAACCCCGTACGTATATAAGAGATTGTTAAATTAAATTCTTTAATAAAATTATGTAAATTAAGGTTATAAAAATAAGAGTAAAAAACCACAATAGGTGACCTGGCAGTAAGACCAGCCTACCGAATAGGAGGTCAAGTTTCGAATTCAACGGGAAAAAATTTAATCCCCTTGTGGCTACGAAGGTTCACATGCGCCGACTCTAGACTATCCAAAATGGTAGTCGCATTAGCATTAGTTGGAAACCCAAGTAAACAACCAAAAAAAAAAAAGTAAAATACACCGATTGTCCATGAACTTGTACAAAAACATCATGTTGAGTTTGAATAACTTTTTTTTATCACTAGAGGTCCCCACTTGCATGTTTTTAATCACCTCGCGGTCCCTTTGACAGTTATCCATCGGTCAACCTCCAATTCACTGTCACGTTTGTTTTTAGTCTAAGGGCATAATGATCATTCTATATATTTCGATTATTAGTCACATAAATTAATCGGTCTTCTTTCCACATGTCTCATCCATCTTCCCACCCCACACAGGCCCGGTCCTAAGTTTTCTACTGCCCAGGGTGAAACGATTGAAAGATGCCCGTATTAGATGTCACAAAAACACTATTTTCTAAAGATACAACTTGCCCTTATTAGATGTCGTATTGGTTTTAAATTATGTGTTGCGATCCGTTGCGCTCAGGGTCCCAAAGACCCATGCGTGATGTTAATGAGAACATTCAAGATGGAAATTGGTTGATGATGAGAATACTTTTAAGGAGCCTGATGTTTATGTTTCTCTATTCCAAGTGAGTAAGACTACATAGTTACCCAATATAGGAAGCTCTAGCCAGATACCCGATGATTTATTTGTCCAAAATGACTTAGATTTCATAGATGATAATGAGTTTGAAAGTGGTTCTGAAAATGAGCTAAAGTTTGTAAGTAGGAAGAAAAAGTTGAGGGCATATAACAAAAGTTAAGTGAGGCAGAAGTAGTTGCCGAGCAAACATTTTTTTTTTCTATAGTCAAGCTTTTCTTTCTGCAAAAGAAATCAAAGACAAGGTCAACCTGAATTCAATACAAACTAGGAGGAAATTGCAATTGATAAAGAATGACAAAGAAAGAATTAGGGCAAGGTGTGTAGGTACAATACCATTTTGTGGTCTAACTCAAGGTGTTGGGCTGGGTACAACCCCAAAGAAAATACATGGTCCATTAACTAGAGGTAGTGAAGGAAGGAATCTATGGGAGCATGCAATGGGGAACCAAAAGTGTGTCCATAGTTGTTGTATGTAGCAAAAGATAAAGCTAAAGATTTATGGTTTGTTAGAACTTTCAGGGATGAACCTAAATATTTGCAATTAAGAGAGATCAAAGCTTGTGACTACAAGTTTCTCTCAAAGCAAATACTAGACCAAGTTCAAGTCAATCCAAATATTCCAATTAGGACTGTTCAAGATCAAATCTCTAAACAATTTGAAGTTCAAGTGTCTATGCAAAAGGCATTAAGGGCAAAAAAAACAAGGCATACATTGAGATTAGGGGTAATCATAAGCTACAATACACCATTTTGACAAACTATGTTGTAGAGTTGCAGAAAACAACCCCTAATACTACAGTTAGGATAAGTGTACAAATTACAACAGATCCATATAGCACAACAAGAGTTTTCAAGATATTGTATGTACGCTTAGGTGCTTTAAAGGTACAATATAAAGCTTGTCAAAGAGAGTTGTTGGGATTAGATGTGTGACAAATGGTAATTTTCACGTTGTTAATTAATAATAAATGGTTATTTATTATTTTTAAGCTGAGCATTTCTATAAGTTTGCATGTTTCTGAGTATTTTTGAGCATTTTTGGGAGCTGTCCCACATACTGTAGCTTACAGTCACTGCAAAAAAAGTTTATTTTTGTCAGTAAGCATAAACTATTCCATTCCTGGTAGTTCCTGACAAGTTTTGTAATTTACTGAGAGCTTTCTCGTAATTTCTGAAAAAGCAACCTCACACGCGTACCGACAGCACAGTATATATGGTAGCAGTCAAATAAATGCATTTTTGAGCTAATAATGATATTTTATTATTTTTCTGACGGAAACGTCAATAAAAACTTTATTTTACATATACGTGTCCAAAAATGTCAAACCGGGACTTTACGGTAACTATTTAAGCTTAAACCGACACACGATACACCAACAAGGATCAAAAATACACTCAGTACTCCCTCCTAACTCACGAGTACAACACATACATGGTGACAAAAATTAAAATATGATAAGATTGTTAGTGGGATTTGCCAAGGATTCGTTTTGTATTTATACTACATTAAGCAACTAACATTTTTACACCTTCATTTCATCTCAAAACATTACCTACATCATATTTTCCTCACTTCTTCATCTTAGTACACGGCTAACACAAGAAAACCTAGATCCACAAATTTTTGTTCAAGTTATAAACAATCCGGGTGTACATTCAAGAGTTTCGGGTTAATTAGAACGTGTTTTGGGCAAAATTGGTGCAATTTGGGTGTGTTCTTGAGCTAACCACAACTCAAAATTCTTCAAGCATTGTAAGAATCTTTGAAAACTTGTTCAATCTTGTTCATATCATGTTGTTTTAATGATTAAAAGTGTTAAAAAGTGTTAAATGTATATGATTTGTTAATATGAACAAGTTAGGGTTTGATGTGTATATATGTTCATGCTCGACTTTTTTTGAGTTTTCATACCAATTATGATATTTCTTGCTTGTGTGGTAAATCTTGTTGCTTGTGGTACTAATTTGGTGATACGAAAGTGATTAATGCTAATTACGCGTAATTAAGTCGAAATATACACTTTTGAGTATATATATATATGGATCGGCTACATTATAAAATATATAATTATTGGGGTTTTGAAAAACATAAAATTTTGGCTCTAGTGGTGAAATGGTGAAGGTTTTGCTTATTAGCTTATTATGAATAGCTTATTGTAATAAGCACTAACTTATTGATTTTTACTACAAAAATTGGACTAAACACTAAAATGGTGCACATGGACCAAGCCCATCATGTATTCGGCCCATAGGGGCTGTTTTGAAACAATTGGCTTAATTGAAGTGCTTATTGGCTTATTTAATATATAACGTAAAATATAACGTAACTAAAAAGGGCTAACTAGTTATCGGACTAAAAATGTGATTTTGGGCTAAAGGTGGCCTATTCGGCCCAATAAACCACCTGGGAGATAAAAATAAATTTTTGAACATTTTTAGACTCGCCATGATTATTTTTGTAAAATAGAACAAATTATATCGATAAAAACCATTTTGGGCTCGTTTCGGCAATTTAGGCCCAACAAGCCAACTAAAAGGAATTTTGGCCCATAAGTTAGAAATATTGACATTCGTTGACTTTTGAAGGAATTTTGACTAAACGTTGACTTTGGTGTCGAAAACTATAATAGTGCAGTAATTATAACGATAAGTATAGTTATATCGATAAATATACATTTTAGACCATTTTTGTGATTTTAGTGATAAAAAGAGATTATTTGCAATACTTGAGAAAAATGGGAAAGCTTGAATAAACGAATGAGTCATGCCCGATTTTTCTAAAATTTCAACACTTAGAATTTTTTTGACAAAAATCGACTAAAAGACGAAACAGACTATTTTAATTATTAAAAATATTAAAGGATAGCAAACCCTAATTCGTTTTTCTCTCTCTCTCTAGGTATTCCAGCCGCCACCTCCAATCAATTTCCGGCCAAAACAGATCCATAATCGTCCTCTCTACCTTTCTTGGGTATGCAATACGATCGTGTGGTTGTGTTTTAAATAAATAGGTGGCGGCTGGATGAAAGAAAACCCTAACCAAAACATAAAACGCCTTCAAATCTGCTCTTAATACCTGTTTTCTTTCAACGATTTGCTATTGTAGAGATTGCATTCGTGTTTTATCTTCTACTTGATCAAGTTTCTGAATTGAAATCACGTTTTTTAGGGTTCTTTTGGAGAATCGATTGTTAGGGTTTCTTTTTGGTTGATCCTTGAATCTGGTCGATCAATACTTTCTTGATGCTATTTAGGTCGGTTATTGTATCCCCTATATATTTAACGATTATAGGGTGTATATTATAATTGATTTTATCATTCTTATTGATCGATCAGTTTTGGTTTTGTTTGGATTTGTGTTTGGTCGACCTATCCTTAATTCTTTCAGAAGTCGGTTCTACTAATCGATTTTACATATATAAGGGTTGATCCCCTTATTGCTGCACTTTGTTTAATCCATTTGCTGGTTAACGAGTATCATTCTATTCGATATCCAATTAGGGACTCGTTTTTAGTGTGCAGTAAAGGGTGTTTGGTGTTCGTTTGGATCTAGTGCTGAATGCTAATTGAGATCCTATTTGTTAGGGTTTTGGTTCTACCTTGGGTCTGATGTGTTTGCTGCTCGTTACCCTTTTTTAGGGTATGTTTGGTGATTGCTCGTTCTACACATGATGGAAGTGGGTTTTGGGATACTTGTTACGTGGGTTAGGGAGAGTGGAACTCAAAGTAATTTTGTGTAAGTCAAGTTTATGTGATTCTTGTTCAAAAATCAATGCTTGGGATGCTGCTGGTCGAATTGGAGGTTTAGCTTTCTTGGTTCTTTATTCATAAACTCCTACGATCAGTATTGGAAGTTAGGGTATAACCCTTTTGGGACTAGTCATCGTTCTCAAAACAATGTTGATGATACTATTTTATATGGTTTTGTGATCGGTGCTGCTGGTTGACGTGGAAGTTAGGGTTTGTTTCAAACCTTAGAATTTGTCTTCGTGATTATTCAGACCTGGTTGTCTTTTGTTCTTTTTGTTTGGATTAGGTCTATATTACGAATGGTGGTTGATGGTAAGTACAAGTCCTTGAAGTCACAAGTATGGTTCTGATATTGCTTGGTCATTCGTGGTGCTTGGGACTTAGTGGATTGTCTTTGAGCTATTGAGGGATGTTCTTTCCTCTTGGCCTCTTTGGGAATGTTCATCTACTTGTTATCACAGTTGTGCTCTAACTCTGATTCTTGAAGCATGTTTGTGGGACTATGTAGATGATTATGGAAGTTTGGACTACTATGACGATTTGAAGATTCAAGAAGCTTATTTTTCTTTTATTGTCGTTGTAGTTTAATGTTCAATTATTAGTTATAAGTGTGGCGTGTCACCCTTATATTGTAAGTTACAGGAATGATGGTTCATTCCTATAGGAGAGTCTGTAAGTGTCTTAAGGGACTGAGATGAGGGAGTCACCCTCATCCTTTGTACTTCAATGTTTTTGGTGTAATATATTTTACCAGGGTGAAACATCCCTTTTACCCAAAAAAAAAATTATTAAAAATATTAATTTTCCTAAATTAATATTTTTAGGTCTTATGAGAATTATAAACATATTTTTAGCACTAATGCACTCGCACTTAATAAATTCTCAAGGATTAAATACTTCTAATTTCCTTTATAATTACTATTATATTATAAATGAATATAACAATTTATAATATAATAATACCCCACTAGCAACATTATTAAATTAATTATTCAATGATCATTTATTTAATTATAAGTCTTAATTAATTAAATATGTAATTATTAAATATATATATAATGATATATATATATATATATATATTACTTACGCAATTGCTACAAGCAGAGCACGGAAGTTCCATCGCACGTACATTCACCATATATTTTCACCAAGAGCCATCACCAAAGAGTTACATACGATAAATCATTTTGAAATATACTTTACCACACAGCAAGCAAGAAATACACGAGCACTGGTCACACGTAAACTTTTCAATTGAATTAAGACATATAAGACACGAATATTTCGCTAAGACTTACCATACTGATTTAGGTCGCGTGTCGGAGCGGTTGCACTGTTTTGTTGATTGATTAGCAGGTTGCTATTGTTTTAAGGTGAGTTTATAGCCCCATATTTTTATACGTTTTGTTTATTAAACCTTGGGGTGAGAAACATGCAAAAATTGTTTTCATGGACCAAAAATGGATTTTGTTTTTATACACACTTGTATGTAGAAACCTAAGTTTAGCTGAATCCCATTGTGCCCACTATCATCAACCGTCAATTCCGGTTAGGAAACGCGTGTGATATAAATAGATCTATTGAGGATGACACCCCCGTTCGGTTGGCTCGTCATAGTCAATGCGAATGTATACCATATGAAATTTAGCCGAGTGTCTGGGGATTAACACTTGCGGGCACCCTTTATTTACTAATGTCAGCTTGGCATGCTGTTTGTCTAGTTCGGTTAGATGAGGCTTAGTGTTTGCATAGCGGGATAGTGTGTTATTGCTGAATTGTTTGCTGAATATTGCTATGGTCCATATGTGCTTCTTTACTTTAAACCTATGAACTCACCAACGTTAGCTGACTTTTAGCATGTTTTTCTCAGGAAAGTGAGGTGTGTTTACTGAAGGCAGGGCATGGCAATGGTCATAATAATTGATGGAAATATTTTTATTGTTGCGTTAACTCTAAAATTTGGGACCGCTTTGTTAAATGGGCTACATTTTATTTGAAATGAATTTTATGTAAGACAATATGACTTTGAATATGTAATGTATTTTAAAACGGATTTTTAATCAGTTCTCTATATCTTGTGTTGTGATTATTGATTTAGTAGCACCCAAAGTGTATGCTTTCGCAATATCTTGATTTTGGGGGTGTTACAGATTGGTATCAGAGCCAGGTTATAGAGAACTAGGTTTATGAAAACCTTAAACTATAACCGATTTATGAAAAACTTTTCCTTATGACCGCCAGATGCCTGCCAGCTTAGCTTGCTATGATTTGAGCGTTATTTGTTTTATATGATTAAGTGTTATGATATACTATTTGAGTATTTTATTAAGCATATATGATATAAGTATTTTCTATATACTTACACGTGTCGCACCATATTTGTCACAGACTATGTCTCTCCCTTCCGATACACATGATGAGGTATCTGCTGCTGGACACACTTCTCCGTTGTGACGACCAGTTCCATTTGCGGATGACCCGTTGATGGAGGTTGTCAAAGCCGCTGCTCAGCCACCCAGTCCAGCTCAGCATACACACACCACCCCAGTGTCTACCTCACCATATTTACCCAGCTTTACACTTTCACCTAGCATGTTCAGGATACCCCACCCATCAGCCGGTGCACTGCTCGTATGTTGGTGTATTCTGGGTATTGTCTGTAATTCTCAGATTTTCCAGTTCTATCACCTAGGAAGAGGACCCGATCAGATTATGAGGGTACCCCTACTGCATCACCATCTCAGTCACCCATGTCATCTCCAGACCATTCCCCTCCCAGCCAGAGACTTAGGAGATCTATTGAGTCTTACTCAGATGAGGATGAGGATCCAGTGGAGGATCCAGAGCAGGTTCAGGATGAGCCTACCCCAGCTGTGATAGCACCTATTGAGGACACTTCTATCTGTGCAGATGATGACAGGGACAGAGATGCACCTATGGATTTGGATCAGGTGATGATGCCACAGGATGGTAAGGGCATCATAGAGGATGTGCAGGGTATATTTGAGGTAGGGCAGAGTTCTAGGGATGCCCAGATACAGGATGTAAGTGACAGTCAGTGGATGGATATTGCTTGTGATATCAGCACAGGTGTACGTGCAGCTAGCCCAGAGTACACACCGTCATTTCCTTCGTTCATACCACCTCCATCTCCGATGCCTACTCCACTTCCATCACCAGTGGTTTCTCCACTTGCAAAGCTCGAGGAACCCACTGAGATGGAGCAGATATGGATTCAGTTGGCGAATCAGGCAAGTTTACTTGATGTGCACTCAGACCAGATAGAGAGGTTAGAGCAGTCTGACCGTATTCAGAGTGTGGAGAGGAGGATTGGGACTGTTGACAAGGCTGCTTGTGTGTTGTTTGATGAGATGTATTCTGACCGACGTGTGATGATCGGACTGAGAGCTAGATTGGATGCCTTGGAGAGATTGCATGGTAGAGAGCTTAGGAACTTGGACTTTAGGGCTATTGGTTTGGGCAGAGGCCAGACCAGGATGCAGGGAATGTTGAGGAGAGCTAGAGGTGTTGATCGTACTCAGTGGCAGAGGATTATGACTGCAGAGTATACGATTGGAGCAGTGATGAGAGAGAATCAGGAGTTGAGAGACCGTGTTGCGCAGTTGAAGACTACCATTGGAGGAATGACTTTAGTATTTGAGCAGTTACGCCTAGATAGTGACCGAGCCTAGAGTAGTTGTAGTTGTGGATGTATTCGTAGGTTGATTAGTTATCACTTAGTATTCCAGCACTAACTTTTAGCCATGCTTGTTATTTTGTAAACCGTTATCCTTTCGATATATATATAACAAGCTTGGTTTTCTATCTGATTATTCGTTTTTCCTCTGTGGTTGACTTTATTCTTGTATTCTGTTGCACTATCCATATATTCATATGACTCTTTCCTTCCATAATCGAGATCTCATTTATCGTCATTTTTTTGTGATGCAGATAAATGGCACCTAAACGAAAGTCAACCAGAGTCACACGAGGACAAACTGCTAACACACTTACCCCAACAAGGACAGTAAGGGGAAGGACTGCTGAGAATGCCGCCCCGGCTAGAGCTGCACAGGGCCAAGTTGCTGAGAACGCCGCCCAAACTAGGGCCGCGGCAAATCCACCAGTGGTGAATCAAGCAACTCTGGATCAGCTCGTTACTGATCATGTGGCCGCCGCTCTCACAACCGCAAACAATTCAACCACCAACACCGGAACGTCAAGGCCAGTGACCAACAGCCGTGGTTGCACTTACTCTGAATTCCGAAAGATTATGGTTGGAGGATTCGAAGGAACAGAGGGAGCCGTCGGCCTGACTAGATGGATTGAGAAGCTAGAAACCGTGTTTCGCATCAGTGGTTGTAACGATGACGACAGGGTCAAGTATGCGTCTTTCACTTTCATGGATGCCGCTTTGACCTGGTGGAACAACTACATGAAATCTGCCAACATGGATGTTGCTTATGCTATGTCGTGGGAAGACTTTAAGGAATTAGTACTTGGGAAATATTGCCCAAGAAATGAGGTCAAGAATTTGGAAATAGAATTTTGGAATTTGAAGGTGCAGAACAACAATATGGCTGCTTACAACCAGAGATTTCAAGAGTTGGCTTTGTTATGTCCTAAAATGGTTCAGACTGAGGCAAGGTTGATTGAGAGGTATATCGGTGGTTTATCGAAGTCCATAAGAGGTGATGTGACTACCTCGAGAGTTGCAGATCTTAAAGAGACCATAGAGATAGCAAACAAGTTGATGGATCAAGAACTGGAGGATGTCCCAGAAAAGAGTGCTGACCACAAGAGGAAGTGGGAAGATCACTCAAAGGGTAGTAACAGCAACTCTCAGAACAAAAGGCAGGATGTAGCCAAAGCTTACGCAGCTGGTTCAGGTGATAAGAGGGGTATGACAAGAATGCACCTCTTTCTAACCGATGTAAGCTACATCACAAGGGACAGTGCACAGTGAAATGTCACAACTACCAGAGAGTAGGACATTTGGCCAAGAACTGTAGGTCAAGACCCCTAGCCACCGCTCAAGCAGCACCACCCCACAACCGTAGGGCGGAAGTCACCTGCTTTAGGTGCGGTAAAAAGGGTCATTACCGAAATGAGTGCAACAAGCCCCGAAACCAGGGAAATGGTGGTGGACCAGGTAACCAGGTAGCAGTGGTCAATAATGGAAACCAGAGCAATGGAGGAGGAGCCCGTGGAAGAGCTTATGCTATGGGCAGAAGGGAAGCCCAGGATGACCCGAATGTGGTGACGGATACGTTTCTTTTAAATAATCGTTATGCTTCAGTATTATTCAACACGGGAGCAGATAGAAGTTTTGTGTCGACTGCTTTTAGTCCTTTAATTGAAATAGCCCCGACCACCTTAGATAATGTCTTCGACATAGAATTAGCTAACGGGAACTTAGAAAGAATAGATACCATTATAAGGGGTTGCACTCTAAATTTATTAAACCGCCCATTCAACATTGACCTGATGCCAGTAGAGTTGGGTAGTTTTGACGTCATCATAGGAATGGATTGGCTATCGAAATATCATGCCGTCATCATCTGTGATGAAAAGATCGTCAGAGTACCCTATGGGAACAAGTTTCTGTTAATTGAAGGAGATCGGAGCGATCGTGCGCGTTCGTCAAGATTGAGCGTCATCTCGTGTACGAAAGTGCAGAAGTGCATTGAGAAAGGATGCCACCTATTTCTAGCTCACGTTACTGAGAAGAAGGAAAAGGAGCCCGGAGAGAAATGATTGGAAGATGTGCCAATCATAAGGGATTTCCCGAAAGTTTTTCCAGAAGACCTACCTGGACTCCCACCGGCCAGACAGATCAAATTTCAAATCGATTTGGTGCCAGGAGCCGCGCCTGTAGCGCGAGCACCCTATCGGCTAGCACCGACGGAGTTACAGGAGTTGTCTGATCAGTTAGCTAAACTGTCCGAAAAAGGTTTTATCAGACCGAGTTCTTCGCTGTGGGGAGCTCCGGTCTTGTTTGTTAAGAAGAAGGATGGATCCTTCAGGATGTGTATTGACTATCGGGAGCTGAATAAGCTAACCATCAAGAATAGGTACCCAATGCCGAGAATTGACGATTTATTTGATCAGTTGCAAGGTTCATCAGTTTATTCCAAGATAGACCTGAGATCAGGTTATCACCAACTCCGAGTCCGGGAAGAGGATATCCCGAAGACCGCGTTCCGAACCTGATATGGCCATTACGAATTCCAAGTTATGTCATTCGGCTTGACTAATGCACCAGCGGTATTCATGGATCTCATGAATCGGGTGTGTAAGCCGTATTTGGATAAATTCTTAATAGTATTCATTGACGACATCCTAATATATTCCAAGAATGAGAAAGAGCATGAGGAACACCTCAAGCTAATTCTGGAATTATTGAAAAAGGAGGAGTTATATGCCAAGTTTTCGAAGTGTGAATTCTGGATATCGACTGTGCAGTTTCTGGGTCACGTGATAGATAGTCAGGGCATTCACGTGGATCCCGCCAAGATTGAGGCAATAAAGGATTGGGCAACGCCCACTGAAATACGCTAATTGTTAGGACTTGCCGGCTATTACCAAAGGTTTATTGAAGGTTTTTCTAAGATAGCTAAGCCGTTGACGAAACTGACACAAAAGAATGTGAAATACGAATGGGGAGATAAAGAGGAAGAAGCTTTTCAACTCCTTAAGGAAAGATTGTGTAGTGCACCTATTTTGGCCTTACCTGAGGGTAGTGAAGATTTTGTTGTGTATTGTGACGCATCACACAAAGGTTTGGGAGCTGTGCTGATGCAGAGAGAGAAGGTGATAACATACGCTTCTCGACAGCTGAAAACCCATGAGAAAAACTACACAACCTATGATCTAGAGTTAGGATCAGTCGTGTTCGCACTGAGAATTTGGAGGCACTATCTTTATGGCACTAAGTGCGTGGTTGTGACAAATGGTAAAATTTCCCTAATATTTATATTATTGACAATTCATTTTCTGTGACTAGAACGCCTGACTAGACCGTTACGTGTTAAAACGGATAACAAACCTGCACATATTGTCACCCGGAAATCTCACCAAGGAACAGTGAAATTATCACTTACTCATGTTATTGTAGTGAGAACGGGAGGTTATCCCAGTTTCGCACAGACTGACACTACACGCCAACCAGAAAAAAATCTGAGATTCAGGAAATGTTAGTGGATAATTAAGGACTCAGAAATAAATTCAAGTATTACATAACGACTCTAACAATATAGACTCTCAAATTTGTGACGGTTCCAGGACGGATCCGAATTTGACACAGTTTAACGAAACGCGGGTATTAAATTACCACACTTTAACTAATAACTCACCCAATACTTAAAATAAATCACCACTCCTCCACTCACACAATCTTCAAAACCTATAACCCTACCTTATCTTTTTGTCCGCCCCCATCTCTTCCCCATACACCTTCGAACCATCACTATCCTTCAACACAGTTAATATTAATTTCTTTTGACCTAGCTTCCTTGTCCTCTTCACGAGTATAGATAATCCCACAAGTCAACCTAGGAAGAAACCATAGAAATGGAAATAGCACTCAAATGGTAAGGTTATTCACCCCAAAAACCGAAAGACCCATGGAGTTACTCTCCAATATACTCCTTAAATCCGCGCCTCCAAGAGATGATCGAATCACAAATTCATCAACAATACACCAAAGATCTGAGAGGTTCTCAAGAAAGGAGGTGTTGTGATTCGATTTGGAGGTTTGGGGTTAATCGATATTGGAGCAGTGGGTCTCGGATTGAAGGTTCACTCAAGAGTTCATCCTTCAAGAAATCATTGTAAGGTTGATATTGATTCAGATTCAATTAGTTAGCGTTATTTTATTTTTCTAGAATCATTCATGATAAGAATTATTAGGTCGAATGAATAAGATTAGGATTGATGATATTATTGTTTTTATGTCAATTTGATACCCAGAAACATAATTGATTTTGAGGAGAAACTTAAGAAAAATAATGTTAGACGGGTCGAATAAGAATGGCTAAGTGGTAGAATTAAGTTGTTCATCATTTTTAGGTTGTATTCGAAGCCACCAAGATGGACAGGTTCAGGATCGAACCTGGAAAATATTGTTGAATTAAGTTAGGCTATTAGACTCCATGTGTGCAGTGTATTCGAGAGCCCCTAGGAACCACAGGTTCATGGTTCGAACCTGTGGAAGTTGTGGCTAGAATAGGATGGCTAAGTGGTATGTTATGTGTTGCTAATTTAAGGTCGATAGGCATTGTGACCAACCATGGCCATTACCAAATCATGTGACCACCAAGGCTAGGTGCAATGGTGGACGGGATAGACAGGGAAAACACCTCACATAGAGGAAGATTAACTCGAGTCCAGTAGCAACACTAGACCCTAACCCATGAGTACTACACCCACGGTTCAAGCCTTGGAAGGCTCATTTGACCTCAAACCCAAAATCTCAACGAGAGATAACACCATTATGCCCAAAGCAAACCCAATGAGGATGATTGATAATCGAATAGGAGACTAGAGACTTGGTGGGAAATACATCCCAAGAAAACTAGAGAAGTAAGGACATTGAGAGTCCAAGTAGTTAGAACCATATGAGGAAAATTCCACCTCTTGTCAACCTATAGGCAAGTCAAGAACACAAGACCTTTGTCACCACTTAGGTCCTCAAGACAAAAGGTCGAGTAGTACTCGAACCTAGTCAATAGAGTTGTGTCGTGAAAGCTGCCACACCCCCAAAATCTGTGTTTGCAGCGGAATGGAATTCCGGGGGCGTGATGTTCTCGGTCACAAAGTACAAGGCAATAAAGAAAGACCTCTAAGTGAGTCGTTTTAAAACAAGCGTTTGATTTAAAGTTAAGTTTTACAAAACATATAAATTAGAGTTCACCCACAAAATGCAAGATTTAAATACAAAACCAAACGCTAAATATTGTAGAAAAATCTCCATCATGATGTGCATCCAAAATGTAACTCGAAAGTGCTCCATACAAAGAGGTGTATCATCACCTAATTACCTGATAATATACGCTAAAAGGGTCAACAATAATGTTGGTGAGTTCATAGGTTTAAGTAAATAGGTAAAGTGCGGACCACAAGATTTCAGAAGCATGATAATCACAATAATATAACGTCATAGCCAAAAATATATTTATACAGTGCTCTAAGCTCATGACCCCGAAGCTCGACGAATTGGTATGCAATTAAGCACAATAATAAATGCCCCAAATAAGTGTTTGCCAGACACTCGGAAATAATCCGAATGATATGCGTCCGTTTACCCAGTTGGCGCGACCAACCCGGACAGGGTGTCAACCCAAATAGATCTATTCATAACATCCGCGCTTACAAAAAATTAACGGTTCATGATTCGTAGGGGACTTTAATGGCAATGTGGTAACTTAGGCAAAGTAACAGTTTTTAGTACTTGTGTCCGTATGTAAAAACAAGCATTGTATTCTTTTTTGGGTAAAAGGGTTAATTCACCCCGGTAAAATTCATTACACCAAAAAGCGTTGAAGTACATAGGATGAGGGTGACTTCCCTCATCTTAGTCCCTTAGGACACTTACAGACTCGCATATAAGAATGACACGCCATTCTTATAACTTACATTGAATATAAACTTACATTGAACATAAACTACAACGACTATAAAAATAACACAAATTAAATGCCATTCAATTAGACAAATCCTTGAATCTTCCAATCGTCATAGTAGTTCAAACTTCCAGCTTCAACCAATTGCATATTCTATTAGTATTATGCAAAAAGCATAATCTAATAACCTAATAAGAGTGACTTCCGTAGCAAATCGAACTTGAAGCATAAACATGGTCTAAGCGACCTAACCTTCCAGCATATTCGAACTTGAACCAATCTTCCAACAAATACGATTGAAACACATGAAGACATCCAAAGATCAAGTCACAATGCAACACACCTCCCATGTCATGACCATAGCAGAATAATCCCCACATATAAACATATTATTAGCAAAAGGATCAATAATGGTATAACCATACCAAAAAACTGCCATGCAATCAACGAACCACAGAAACCACTAGCACCATCATCATCATAATCCATATGCAGCAACGTTGGACCATAATGAAACTACCATAGGGTTTCCAGCACCAATCATAATCAAAGTAGAATCATAAGGCTAAAAGAACCCTAACATCCAATCACTACATACTACAGACCATGATACGAATTCAAAACAGCAATCAGGTCTGGTTGTAATACGAGTGAAATAGGGTGATAACACACCCTAACTTGCAAAACAGATCGCTACAGCAGATTAAAGAAACAAACCCTAACTAGGGTTTCATGTAAATCGGAATCCAAACTGCCATAGCGTGATAAAGTCTTACACTCTCTCGAAACCCACTTCCAATAAACGATCCTAAACCTTCCATCAGGTACGCACCAAATGTCAACAACCAATCCAATAAAACTTGGATAACGTACAGCTATAAGCATGAACAAAACCCTAGAAAGAGTTTACCCATATTATGAATCGTAAACAGAACCCTAAGAGAAGAATTCTGTTATAGCGTTTAAGCATCATGTACACCCCACAACAATCCCTAACTCGACCTCATGAAGAAAACCAAAAAAGGTTTTATACTAAATATCTTGGACGACTTAAAGAATCCCAACAGATCGCACCACCACAATCCCTAAATCGACCTTATGAAGAAAACCAAAAAAGGTTTTATACTAAACAATAATGGCCGACTTAAAGAACCCCATCAGATCGTACATGGAAACAGATCAATTAACAAAACCGACTAGAATAATAGAGCAATACGATCAATAAGTAATAACCAAAACCCTAAATAAATCGATTGTAAAATAAAAGTATGATTAGGGTTTTGGGAGAGGAAACGCAGCACACCACCTCAAAAAACACAACCCTATAATCGATTGCATGCCAAGAACACGAATCAGAGATCGTATTTTAGTAGAGAGGCAATTATAAGGGTTGATTTTGGCCGGAATTAGAAGGGAGAGTGGTGGCTGGAATCGCCCATAGTGAGAGAGAGAATTAGGGTTTATATTTAGTTTTGCTTTCTTAAAAAAACAAGCATTGTATTCCCACCCCGAGGGTTTAGAAATCATGTATAAACAATGTAAAAGTCGGGGCTATGAAACTCACCTGATGCAGAGCAACA
>CP139506.1:218659055-218715034 GCA_021014915.2 Artemisia tridentata subsp. tridentata
TTGTTTCCCCACCCAACTCTCATCTTCAAGTGTTTTCAAAGATTTGGTGGGCCACATTAAGATCGTGTGTATCTTTTCCCACTCTAATTAGCTTCTTTTCAAAGAAATTTTGAAGTGATGCCTTATTTTTTTATGTTTATTTTTAAAGAATGGTATACGGGTTCTTAACTATACGGGATAGTGCTCTCATTATCTATGGGGAATTATAGTGTTCATAAAGTTAAAACCATAATCCGGGCATTTGATTTTGAATCCAAAAGGGGGGGGGGGGGAAACTTGTCCAAGCAATTGGCAGCTGTACATCCCTCAGCTTCTTTTGTTAAAGTAGCCAAAAATAGTCTGCTTTTGCTTTTCCCCCAAGAGATTAATCTTTTTTCCCAAAAGGAATTGAAAACCCTCCAGTTGTGGTTTTTCCTATCAAGACTTGTTTCCCGGGCATAGTCACTACCTGAATAGGCTTAGGAAAAAAAAGAAAAATTCTCTAGGATCCCCAAAGTCCCAAATTGGGTTTCCCCTTTTAAGTACCTAAAGATCCTCTTCACAGCATGAAGTTTTTGAAGTTTTGGGGAGTAACCTAAAAATGAGAACAAGAAAAACATACATTATATCTGGCCTAGGGGCCGTTAAATACTTTAGAGAACCTATCATGGATCTATAAAGATGCCCCATCCAATCCTCAGCATCTTCACCCTTTTTTCAATGGCACCTTGTTCTCTTGGGAGGGGATGTAGTCTTCCCATTGGTAAAGTAAAAACTTCTTCAAGATTTTGCAACATACTTGTCTTGAAAAAATAAAGGGAGGCCATCTTCTTTTTGCTTCACTTGCATTTCCTAAGAAAAATGTAAGCTCACCCATTGAGCTCTTTTCCCAAATTTTCCCTTTCATTAACCCCTTAAAAACTCCAAACACCAAGTTTAAAGAGCCAAAAATGATATCACCACATAAACTTTTACCAGGAAAGGGTATCCTTCTTGTCCCTTTTTATGAATAAGGTCTTTTTTCACCCTCTTTTGTACCCCTGCTCTTCAAGAAACTTGGGGAGTGTTGCATACCAAGGGTCTAGGAGCTTGATGAAGACCAACAATGCTTTTATGACTTTATACACCTTGTTGGGGTGAGTGGAAACAATAAAGCCTGGAGGTTGATGAAAAATATACTTCTTCCTCAATAGTGCCATAAGGGAAAAGGGACTCTTCACATCCATCTGATTGACTATGAACCCCATATATGAAAGCATAGGCTAAAAATAACCTAAAGCCTCAATCCTGGCCCATAGAAGCAAAAAAAAACATCATAATCTATCCCCCCATCTTTTCTATACCCTTGTGCTACCAATTTTTGCCTTTTCCTAACAACTAAACCCCTTTCATCCCTTTTGTTTCTGAAGACCCCCCTTTGTGCCCATTACTTTAAACCCCATTTGGTAGATCTACCAGAACCCAAATTTTTGCAATTTGAATGCAACAACTCCTTTGCATTGCTTCCACCCAACTCTCATCTTAAGTGCTTCAAAGACTTTGGTGGGTTCCTTTTGAGAAAGGAAACAAGCAAAAAAAGCAATGTTGTTGGTCCTTGGGGGTTGACCCTTTTTTTTGCTTCTTGATTTAAAATGATAAGTGCATGAGTTTTAGGAAAACTTTTGCACTTTTTCTTCTGGTTTGAACCGCTGACTTTGGTCACCAATTATCTGACTTTTGGGGTGAAAATTTGTGAATTCTGAAATGTTGGAGCTGGAAATTACATCTACTTCAGTGGGTAGGTTGTTGAAGTCAGTAACTACCCCTTCTTCATCACAAGAAGCCCCATCAAAAATACCTTCATTTGGATTATCAAAGAACTCAAGGTCTGGCATCTCAGAATCATCAAAATCATCATTTGGAGTAGAATTAGGTTGAGCAGAATTAACAGCATCACTACCAGTATTAACTAAGTTAGTACTGGTAGCAGAATTAATGAGTCCACTACCAGAATTAACCAAGTTAATGCTGGTATCCTTCTTCCCAAGGTGTTTGTCAGCCAAAGCATTCATTTCTTCTCTGAAGGATAAGATATCTTCTGAAACTTTTGAAGGAGAACCCCCTTTTTCTTTTGGTTGAGGCTTGCTCACAGTCTCCTTCCTTTTTGTAGAAGATTTCTTTGTTCCTTCATTATCAGCAACATGTTTGACTTCTGTGGTAGGAATCACAATAAGCTCCTCTATTTCCTTGTCTTGCTCAGCATTGCTTGAATCAGATACAACTTGTGAACCTGCATAGTTAGTTACATCTATGGAACCTGCATCAGGGTTAGCTTGATTCTCCTTAGAGACAGGAATATAGTTCATAGAATCAGTTAAATAATCAATGTCAAACAACCATCTATAAACTAATCCCTTCACATTGGGTTTTTCCTCAAGAAAATTAACATGAAGATTTTCCTCTACTTTCTTGGTCACTAAATTGTATACCCTAAAGGCCTTACTATTCAGTGAATACCCAACTAAAAACCCCTCATCAGACTTCCCTTCAAATTTGCCAAGCACACTCAGGGTATCAAGAATGGTCACATGGCACCCAAAAGGCCTTATATAGCTAACCACTGGTTTATGGCCAAAAATAAGCTCATAAGGTGTTTTATTCTGAGGCTTGGTCACTCTAACCCTATTGAATACGTAGCAAGCAGTTGCTACTGCTTCAGCCCAAAAGGTTGTGGGTAAGAATGAGTCTGCTAGCATGGTTCTAGCTGCCTCAATCAGGGTCCTGTTCATTCTCTCAGCAACTCCATTCTGCTGTGGAGTTCTAGCATTGCTATATTGTTGCTTGATTTTTTTTTGGGGTAAAGGGATACCCCGGTAAATGTATTAACCAAAAAATAATGTTAAGTACAAATGGAATGTGGCAGAAGCACCACATTAACCTCAAGAAAAAAGCTTGATAAACTAGTGTTTATGACAGGCCATAAACACAACAACCTAGCTAAATTACAATCAACAAACTAGGAATAAACAAGAATAAACTTGTGACCAGCGAACATCCCGCTTCCACCCGTAAGCATGAAAGGAGCAAGGCGACCCAGGAAGTTTGCCTCCTTAAAAACCCTTTCCAAGAAAAAACCCAGTGGGAAAACCTTGGAGGAGGGAAAAAGAGTGCAACCCATTCCTGGCACTCCCTTCATGAACAAAACAAGCACATAGTGAGCATCCATCATGGCGTTGAATCAGTAGCAATGATCACCGATCCAGGTAGTCTCCATGTATCCAAAATCCTTCTCACCTGCATAGATTTCCTAGTAAATCGAAGTGAAAGGATCTTCAACCGAACAGTGGTAACAATATCATCGAACACCTGAGTATATGACTTTAGACCCTTCTTAAAAAGCCTCGAATTACGCTCACGCCAAATAAAATAACATGTAGCAGGAAGAAGGAGACGGGAAATCACACTACTAGCAGACCCTCCTTTAGACAAAGGTATAAGACATGCAACAGCATCCTCCAGTCTAGGTGGAATATCATCCATACCACATAATGCACGAACTCTCGTCCACACCTGTAAAGAAAAGGGGCACTCAAAAAAGAGGTGAGTATGAGAGTCAGGTTGATTATCACAAAATAGACAACGAAGCAGGTTCAAGTCAGTAGAAGGACCGACATCCCATTGCCTCAATCTATCTTGTGTTTTTAGCTTGTAATTAACAAAAAGCCACATATGGAACGCATGCTTAGGGATACACTGAGAGAACCACACAACATGAAACCACGGGACCAGATTAGTACTCGCACGAATCGAATCCCAAACACAAGAAATAGAAAACGACTTAAAATCTCCATTAGGCAATTTCCAAACCAGCTCATCATCAACACCATCAGTTAAGACGGGCGCAGTGATAAGCAATAAATCAGGAAATCTAGTAGTCCACTCCATAGGCCATCTCCAAGCTCCATCAATGAGAAGATCACACAAGGTATCCACCATAGAAAACCCATAACGAGATATATCCCTAGCAGTAAGCAAACTCCGAAGCGGGCTCAAGTGGCACCAATTGTCAAACCATATAGACGCCCTTTTACCATTACGGATATAGAACCAGAAAAATGGCCGAATAACAGGACAAATCATAAGCAACTTCCTCCATCCCCAACTCATATCACCCGTACAAGGAACATCCTAGAAACTTCTACCACGAAGTTTATAAGTATGAATCCATTTAACCCATAATGATTCTTTATTAGTCAAAATACTATAGATGTGTTTTGCCATAAGAGCTACATTAAAATCATGAAGACTCCGAATACCAAGACCACCCTCTTCCTTGGGTTTACAAATATCCTCCCACGCCACTTTAGCCTTACCCTTTTTCATATCACCTTGACACCATAAAAACCCACGCATGAGTTGCTTGATATCATGGATGACACGAACATGAAGGATAAAAACAGAAGCCCAATATATATGCATAGACGATAATACAGAAATAATGAGCTGTAAACGACCCGCCATAGATAAGAATTTATTCTTCCAATCAGCAATCCTATTTTGAACCCTTTCTACAAGAACCTTACAATCCCGATACAACAACCGTGAAGATATAAGGGGAACACCCAGATACTTAACAGGGAGAGTACCTTCATTAAAAGATAAAGAATTCAAAATAGCTAACTTCACCTGGTTAGGAACATGACAAAAGAAGGTCGTGCTCTTAGGAATACTCGGGACCAAGCCTGACACATTCTTGAACTCATTCAAAGCATCCATAACCACATTGCCAGACCTAATGATTTTAACCTTTTTATTTAGTAGGTTTTCTATCTGCCTAATGAAAGTTTGAATTAAAGGAGTGGTTTCATCTTTCCTAGACATAAAGAACACCCAACAAAATCTAGTACAATCATCAGTTATGACAAGGCAATAGCTAGCATGGTTAATACTTTGTACAGATGTAGGGCCAAACAGATACATGTGTAAGGTATGCAAAGGCTCAGTAACAATCCTATCTAACTTAGCCTTACAAGATGCCCTATGCTGTTTGCCCTTATTACAAGCTACACAAGCATGGTCATTCCTAAAAACTTTTGAAGGCAATCCTCTAACTAGGTTATTCTTCACAAGTTTATTAATGTTCTTAAAGTTCATATGACCTAACCTTCTATGCCACAATTTAGATTCATCCAATGCGGCTTTTGCAAGCAAACAGGCAAAACCTTTTGCAGGATCAGGTTGCTTCATATCAAAACTGTACATGTTGTATTGTCTAGGAACTTTAAGAAGGATCTGACTTTCATCAGGCATCTTAAAGACGGAAGTTAATACAAAACATTCAGTTTCACTAAAAAGCACCTTATGCTACTTATCACAAATTTGTGATAAGGAGAAAAGGTTAAATTGCCCTAGTTCTTTTACAAAAGATACATTTTCAAATTTTAAATTGCCCACAACAATTCTACCTTTACCAGTTATCTGACCTTTACTTCCTCCAAAGGTAACAGAACCTCCTTGGAATTCTTGAAAATCCTTCAGATGATTCTTGTTACCAGTCATGTGCCCAGAGCACCCACTATCAAATATTCTTTTGTCTTCCATGTTCTTCAGTGGATGTTCCTGCACAAAAGTAGAGAAATTAATTTCTCTCTAGGACCCAAGCCTCTGAAGACTTGGGTCTGCCCTGTGGATCAACAAATTTATAGGTCTTGAATGAGCTTGATCCACTGTTGTTCTTGGATTCATAGGTAAGTGTGTTCTTAAAAGGATCCCAAGACCAACATGCTGGGGTCATTAACAGCAGAATCCCATTTTCCCTTACAGCATTTGAGCTAGAAGTTGTGCTGTATTATTAGCAAAAGGACTCCTCACAGGTGAATGAGGTTTGTAAAAATTGTTTCTTTGATTATATGAGTTCACATGTGGTCTATTTATTGGTTGTCTGGGTCCAGAATGATTAAACCACCCAGAATTAACACTTGGCCTCACAGAATTAACATTTTGACCAACAGAACTAATATTTGGTCTACCAGAATTAAAATTTGGTCTACCAGAATTAAAATTTGGCCTACCAGAATTAAAATTTGGTCTACCAGTACTAACAGATGACCAACCAGAATTAACGTTAGGCATACCAGAATTAAATTGTGCTGGTCTAGTCACAAACTTATTAGCATGATTAATCATGTTAGCATTATTCCAAACTGGTTTAACATTCATATGGCCAGTATTAACACTCTTGCTCTTTCTAAGTTCAGCCTCTCTTTTCATCCTAACCTCATGAAAATCACAGTCCCTAATCAAATGACTTAGACTACCACACACAAAGCATCTTTTAGGACCAAAACTGTAGTTTCTCCTATACTCTCTTCTCAGCCTATCAGGTTTTGGTGACTCTTGATTTTTGACAAACTTCCTAGGAGATTTTATGTGAGTATCACAACTAGGTTTATCTGTATGAGGTTTGGGTGTTGTCACAACTGGTTCACTATTTTTGACTGATTTTGACTCAGAAACTTCTTTAGGTGCACTCTCTGATTCTGAATCAGACTGCTCAGAGACATCTTTAGTAGATCCTTCACTGTCATTGGTTTGACAAGTGGAGTATTCACTTGATTTGTCATCTGAGTTGCTTGACTCAGGATAGATAGGACCCTTTTTACCATATACAAACAAAGATTCATCTAGGTCTTCCTTTTGTAGAGGAGTGTAATCTCCACTTAATGGAGGTGGTACCCCTTTAAAGTCATCAGTTTTTAAGAACCTATTGTATACTGGTCTACCAATAGAATCCTCTTTTCTACATTTGAACACAGATCTATCCATCTCTTCCTCATAGCTTAAAATTTCCTTATCTGAGTGTATCCCATAACCTAAACCAATCTTACATGTAGAGCTCATACTAGATGCTATTATCTTATCCTGACATTTTGTAGAATGGGTCCATTTGTCTACTCTCTTTTGCAATTCATCTCTTTCTTTCACTGCTTTCATGCCAATTCTTCTATATCTCTTAAGTTTTTCATCTTTTTCAAATATCTCATTAGCCTGAAAGGTGAGTTTTTCATTTAAGGAAGCTTGTTTATTTTGATAGTTTACAATTTGTGCTTCTAAAGATTTTACAGCCTTAGTATAAGCAAGAATTTGTACTTCCTGGTCACCTATTTCTTTAAATTGTTCATCACACAAAGCTTTAAGATGATTGTATGAATCAGTGCATATTTTTTAACACAAAGATACCTCATTGCTGGAACCAATGGCCATAAGTGCATGGTTTGGCACTTCATCCTTAGGTGTGTGTTCATCCCAATTCACAGCTCCAGCTTCCAATGTCATCAAGCTCATCTGATGCTTCCTCAGCTTGTCATCATCTTGAGAGTCAGAACCCTTCTTCTTTTTCTCAACAGCAGCCATCTTTTCTCTGCATTCCCTAGCAAAATGCCCCGGTTTGTGACAATAGTAGCACTCCACATTCTTCTTGTTGAACCCAACAGCTGTCTTCCCATCAAACCTGATGTTTCTCCCAGTCTGCTTGTAAAACTTTTTCATCCTAAGGGCAATCATATCAATTTGCCACTTAATATCCATTTCCTCAACATCAACATCATCTATCTGCTCAAGATCATCACTTTGAAGATATAGGTCTTTGGAATCCTTGGCAAATAGAGAATAAATGGTATGTGCTTAAACACATACCTTTATTTGACCAAATTGAGACCCAAAACGACCAAAAACTAACCAAATATGCCAAATATATTGTGTTTTTGTGTTTTTATATGTGCAGGTACGGATATTAAGAAAATGGACAAAAATCAAAAGAAAAAGACAAAACCGAGCACGAGATTTGGAAAGAGATCAAAAGCCGAAGCCGGGGAAGATTTTATCAAGTCTGGATCACTTTTATGCTCAAATTGTCAACACTAGCCCTTGAATTATCATCACATGTCAAGAATAGTACTTGGAAATATTTTTCAAATATGGCAGAAGTGGTCCCTTGACTTTGCAAATTGGCCAAATTAATCCCTAAACCTAATCCTAAAACTACTACTAAATCCTAATTTATCACCAAATAAATAAACCCAAAACCCAATCACCCATCCAGCCCATACCCGGCCCAATCACCAATTCCCAGTTCAATATAAAATTAAACCATGAACCCTTTCTATTACCCAGTCCAAGTAATAAAACTCCCTAGTCAAACCCTTTACCCGCCCTTTTTTACATCTTTTACTATTCATTGTCTCTAACCTCTAATTACCCTGCTCCCTCCAAAATTACCCGTACCATTTAGTGCTTCTAGAAGACCTGACACGAAGGAATGCCAGCGTGGACAAATCCCAGCACCCAATTGGTCTAGACACATCACCCAATGAATCAATGGCTACGAATTGTTGATTGGTGATCAAGGGTTAATCAAGGGCCAAGATAAGAGATTGAGAAGCTTCAAGAAACCCTAGCTCTCGCTTATTAGTAGTGCTTATTAAGTGTCTTAAAAGAAAAAAAAAATAGAAAAAAAAATAATTTTCAAAAAAGCCAAGGCCAGGGTTCGAACCCTGGTCTCTCAGCCTTCCCACACCTCACCCACAACACACACTACCAGAATTCCCTTGGGTCTTTTCTGGTAGAGTTGTGCTTTCTTTATTTCTTATACTAGTTTTCCTATTTAAGCCTATTAAATCTGTTAGCTTATTCTAGCTTATTAAACATAGCTTTTAATTCCATTTTATTTTTCATACATTTCTTATAATAGTAAAGAGTTTTTATAAAAAATTCAGATTTTTCCAGATAGCTTTAGTATTTTTAAACATTTAATTAGTTTAAAATAGTTTTTAAATCATATTAAATTAAATATTAATCAAAAAAATATCATTGTTTTTTCTAAAATTTTCTTTCACTGAATAGGACTTAGGAAAATTAATTGGGAGTTTCTAGGATTAGTATTTCTCTATTTTGACGTTTAGGTTCGGATTTCCCAGCTTAAACGCGTAATTAGGATTTCTTTTACGTTTTATAATACGATTGCCTTAGATTAGAATTTCTCTTGCCTTATTAATCGTTTTTAGTTCATATTTCTTTATTTAGTTTAAAAAACCAATCTCACTTTTATTTCACTATTCACTGCACGTTTCACGAACCCGAATCATAATTCCATTGCACGTTTCACGAACCCGAATCACAATTCCATTCATCCTTCGTCAGGACAACGAACCGGGGTTACACATATTTCACTTGTGTGTTAACTTTTGGAACTTAATTTATTAAATCAATTTTTGGCGCCGCTACCGGGGAAGGTTGAAGTGAATTTTTGATTCCTGTTTCGTCGATTCTTGTTTTGAAGACCCTTCTCCCGGGAAGTTATCGTTTTCTTCGTAAATATTTTTCTAAAAACCCAAAAAGATTTTCTTTTCAAAAATTTATTTTCCTTTTTCTTTTATGTCTCTAAATTTTAAAAATCCAAAAATATTCTTCTTATTCCTCTTATTCGTTTAATTCTATATCTCTCATCCTCTTAATCGTTTAATTCTACCCTCTTATCCCTCTATATTGATTAATTCCTATGGCGGACACACGTACTATGATGGAATTTCTGCAAATACCTATCGTGGGTATTGAAAAAGCCATCATTATTCCACCCATTCTAGCAGATGAATTTGAATTGAAAGTCGAGTTAATTAATTTCATAAGTAAAGATCCTTTCTATGGTTTTGGAAATGATGATCCTTATTCACACCTCAGAAAGTTTTCTCAAATAACTCGAACTTTCAAAATTAATCAAGTGCCTCGAGATGTGGTGAATTTGATCTTGTTTTCGTTCTCACTCAAAGGAGCAGCCGACACATGGCTTGAATATGAACCTCCTAATTCCATCGCCACTTGGGATGATCTTGCATCGAAGTTCTTAAATCAATTTTATCCTCATTCCAAAACAATTGAGCTCAGAAAAGAAATCATGACTTTTCAACAATGTTTTGATGAGACTTTTGCCGAGGCTTGGGAGCGATTCAAAGATTTAAAAAGGAAATGCCCTCATCACGGTTTATCGGAATTGCAACAAGTTGATATATTCTATAATGCTTTAACTCAATCGGATCAAGATTCGTTTAATACAGCCGCCGGTGGCAATATCTATTATCGAACTCCGAAGGACCTCATGACGATTATCGAAAACAAATCAAAAGTTCGCACTGCACAAAACAAACCGGTAGTAAGTTCCCAATTTCGCAATGAAGAATCAATTGGAGAATTCCTAGCCGAAGAACAAGTAGCCAAAGTGAGTGCCAAATTTTGCAAGACTTTCATTTACAATGACGATGATGATGAGGATTCTATCCAAATGAGGGAATATTATAAGAATTCGTCAGCTGCAATCACACCCGTCTTACCGTCTATGGACCCAGAGGACTCTCTCATAATGGGGGACGAGCATCTCAGCACTATTCCGGAAACGGAATCGGACAAAGTAATAAAGTCTAGTGTTGAGGACCTTGTCCCAATCCAAAGTGAGTCCGAGGGTATTTCCGACAAAATTTGTGATTTGCCTCCTCTTGATACTTTTGAGACTTCCTCCGATGATTGTACCACAAGTGATAACAATTCTTTATCATATGAAAACATCGATTATGTTGAGGCATCACGTCCCCCTTTTGAGCTCGTGATGGATTCTGACCCAGATGATGGAGAGATTGACACTGATATTCTTCTGACGATCAAGGACGATAAACTTCGTGAAAGATTATTGAATATCAATCTTCTAATTTCTAAGATCGAATCATTGAATGACAATCCAACTCCATCTACTGATTCTGTGCTCAATTCTCCCTCCTCATCTCCTATCCCCGTTGAGGATAGTGACTTTTTCTTGGTTAAAACTTCGATTGGCAATCCCACTCCGACTTCTGAACCAATCATTTCCGACTCTTCCCCTTCTCTCACACCGGTTGAGAGAAGTAATATCACTATGGAAGAGCTCGAGGTTTTCTTCTATGATGATCCGATTTCATCAAAGAATGAAGAAAATAGTTTGGGGGGAGATATCCCTTTGATTGAAAAGATGATATCCGATGAACCATCTCTTTCTCTCCCCCCAATGGATGTTTATGTTGATAAGCCGTTAGATCCTCTGGAGCCCGAGCTTGAGGAGTCTTTACCAGGATATGAGAGATTTAACTTTGAGGAGATTAGTGGCAATCCCACTTCTCCTCCCGAGTATTCTCTCCCGACTTACGAATCATTTAGTTTTGATTTCACGGAAGAGACGAGTAGTGGCAGTACCACTTCTCATGCTGATTTCTCTCTTCCAGAATATGATTCGTTTACCTTTGATCTTGATCATGAGGAGTTCTCCGATGAACTCACACACATCATATCTCCGCCGGAGTATGATCACTTCTACTTTGATCTAGACAAAGATGTTTTGTGTGACCCGGGGGGAGGCATTCTCAATCATGAGAATTTGCTTATTGATGATTTAATCCCGACCCTCCCACCCGAGTCATTTCTTGAACAAAAGAATTTAAATGATGAGATTCATAATATGAAAATTATGAAGTCTCCTTTTGAAGATGATGACCTAATCATGATTGTTATCATGACCTTCTTCCCTTTCATCACATATGATGTGACTTCTCTTCTCCGTCACTCCTTCGGGAGTGAGGACACTATCTTTGACCCCGGTATCGTTTCTAATAGTTTTCACTATTGAAATACCGTGGGTATCTCATCGGAGTGGAACTTTCATATGCTTCAATGTTTATCCAAACATCTTGAATGAAAGTCCGATGGAGATTTTCTTTTCCACATACTCCCCCAAGAACAAATAAATTCGGGGCTAGTCTAAGCTATACGACTCGATAAAAAACAAGCGCTTCGTGGGAGGCACCCCATGCTTATCCTTCTATTTTTTTTCTATTTTCTTTCTAATAAGTGACGTGAGGAGGGTTTCCTCTTCCATTTCTCGTGTTTCGTGGTTTTTCTGTGATGTTGTCCAGGATTTGCCCGAATAATGAAGACTCTCGTGCTCGTGGTTGTGTTACTCTCCACTCGAGTCTCATCATTCGTTGCTCATCCGATATCCTAAATCTTATCGTCTAACGTTTATCTTTGGCATAATTAATAAACGGCCTTAGATTTAGTTAGGAAAACCCTTACCTTCAAGACATTGAGGACAATGTCTCGTTTTAGTCTGGGGGGTGATCTTTCGATTTGATTTGTGCCTTGCATTTTTTTTCCGTTTACTCTCGCAACCCCTTTTTTCCCCAAAAAAGTGAAAAAATTGAAAAAAAAAATGAGAAAAATTTAAAAATTTTGTGCAAAAATATAATAAATTTTGACATTTTGTTGACTTTCCGCTGGTGAGAGTAGGAATAAAATTTTGACTTGATCGGGCGTGTTGAGCCCTAGCTTGTCTCCTTAACCATTCGGCTAAGCATTCGCGGATCTTATTATTTAAGATTTTAAATTTGCGAAGAACGAGAAATGATAAAGTTGTTTATAAGCTAGATTGCTAAAACGAGGAGTAGTTGGTTCTCTTTAGAGCTCTTCGAAGCTAATTGTGGCTTTTTGTTCCCATCAGCTTGTTTCACCCTATAATAATAATAATCTAATTAAAAGTATTTTGGTTTTGGCGATAATTAGTTTTTATTCCTTCTTAAAAAAATCATTGCTAGTAAAAGTTGGGTACACATCAAGGTTACTTAATAAGACGTTTAATAATAATAAATTAAGTTCTCTAAGCTACGGATTCGAGATCAGGCCTTGGATCCTTATTTCCGGAAGGCGTTTAGGTCTTGGCTACCCTCTTGCACCGGCCCTTGGACCTCTAGTTCAGGAATGTGTGAGGTCTTGGTCTAACCACCTTGGATCCTCACTTCAGGAATGTCTAGAGTCTTGGAACACTCTGTTGTAACGGCCCTTGGATCCTTAATTCCGGAAGGTGTAAAGTCTTGGAACTAAACCGTGAAGCTCCGTCGTTTAGGGTACGCAAGTGAAAAATTAGTGATAAAAAATAAAAAAATAATAATAAAAAAAAAATGATGAAATGATGAAAAATGAAAAAAAATGGTGATGAATGAAAAAGAGAAAAATGCAAAAGTCAAAAATATAAATAAAAAACCTTGATGTGGACCTCATTTTCAAAGCAACGGTTCTCAAGAGAAGATTGAAAACTACTTAGCGTCCTAATTTAGTATCTTTATAAGACTAAAAACCTATCAAAACGAGAAAATATAAAGCAATTCATTTCTCACCAAAAATAAAATAAATATAGGCAAATTAGGAAAATGGGAGCAAGAGTTATACACAATTAACTTCCATAAGGAGTGTTAGCAGTCTAACTTGTAAATAACAATGATTTCGTTTTTAAGCTTAGTTTGGGGACTCGTGAAAAATCAGGGATGACTAATTTTATCCGTATGGTCACTTCTTTATGAGTCGTGTTTCCTACTCGTTGACCCTAAAAGTTATTGATAGATAATGATTGTCAACAAAGCCGTCACTTGAAAATAAGAAAAATATAAAAATATAATAAAATGGAAAAACGGAGAGTTTTTAAAACTTTGGATTTCTAAATCTCTTTTGAATATTTTGCTACTTTTCAAAGTTAGTAAAAAGAGGTTGGAAATTTTTGGTTTCAAAAGCGTGTTTTTATAACATTGCGTGAGGACACAACAATATCTTAGTCTGGGGGATTTTGGTATTTGTTTAAACACATACCTTTGTTTGACCAAATTGAGACCCAAAACGACCAAAAACTAACCAAATATGCCAAATATATTGTGTTTTTGTGTTTTTATATGTGCAGGTACGGATATTAAGAAAATGGACAAAAATCAAAAGAAAAAGACAAAACCGAGCACGAGATTTGGAAAGAGATCAAAAGCCGAAGCCGGGGAAGATTTTATCAAGTCTGGATCACTCTTATGCTCAAATTGTCAACACTAGCCCTTGAATTATCATCACATGTCAAGAATAGTACATGGAAATATTTTTCAAATATGACAGAAGTGGTCCCTTGACTATGCAAATTGGCCAAATTAATCCCTAAACCTAATCCTAAAACTACTACTAAATCCTAATTTATCACTAAATAAATAAACCAAAAACCCAATCACCTATCCAGCCCATACCCGGCCCAATCACCATTTCCCAGTTCAATATAAAATTAAACCATGAACCCTTTCTATTACCCAGTCCAAGTAATAAAACTCCCCAGTCAACTAAAAAAAAAAAACCCTAAAAAAAGGGCGATTCTCTCTCATGGCCAAAAAAAAAGACAATTCACTTGCTAATCTAATTCAACGATCGATCTTTTCCAATTGTTTAATCTTCCTCCATGCACCATGGGTCGGTGGATTTAATGGTTGGTTTCAGTCGGTTGCAATTTTATTCGCTTTTTTTCTTGCATGTAATCTGATCCCACGTTTTATTATTTAATCAGTTTCATTAAAATTCATGGTTATATAATATAACTGACAAGTTTTATTATTTAATCAATTTCTTATGAATCTCATGCAAGTTTTTTTTGGGTTTTGATATTGTCCCTATGACGCTGGTGAACCCTAATATCCCTCACTGTCCGATCGTTTCTTTTAGGGTTTGCCATATTGGGGTGTTGGTGCTGTGCTTATCGAAACCTTTTTGAGTTTGCTTTTCTTCTTGGCTAGTCGATCTGCAAGTTACATGTTTGTTCATCTAAGGTCAGTTTTTAAAGTGGGTTTTGAGAGAGAGATGTAAGTCAAGTTTGGGGGAACCTTGTTCAAAAACCCTACCCTCACATGATCTGTTTGGTTATGATTATTTGCTGGTCATGTGATCGTTGTTTGATGTTAGGGTTCTTTAACCCTTGTTGCTGGTCAATACGCTGCTGCTATTGATGGTGGTGGTAGTATACTAGGGTTTTTCAAACCCTAGTCATCGTCTTGATTGCAAGTGTGGCATGTGGTCACGTTTCTTCTACTGGATGTTAGGGTTTTCATCCCTATTGATGATCGATGTCTCTATATTCCAGACCTGCTGTTGTCGTTTATGTTCATTGGTCTGTTATATGAGTCGTATGGGAAGTTAGGGTTTGTTAAACCCTATTATCTGCTCGTACATGCATAGTACCAGCCCTTGCTATTCAGAACTGATGGGTCTTGAGTCGCTCATCGAATTGGTGGTATGTTGTTAATATGGTACGGCTGATGCTAGGTGCTACTACTATGGTACGAGCCATTGGGAAGTTCAATGGTGCGCTGATTAGTGCCATTGTGTGTAAGTTAGGGTTGCTTAACCCTATGTTTCGTCTATGATTGATCTTGATACATTGGATTACATTCCTAGCTAGAGTTTTACCCCATTAAAGCTGTAGCAAATGAGGTCTTGGATCAAGTCGTAGTATTGGTTTGGTCCTATTTGGATCAATGGAAGTACGTTTGTAGTTTATTTGGCATGGATTTGTGCTTTTCAAGTATCACCATGGTAAAGGCTGCATCGTTGGTACGTGTGGACATCTATGACGACTTTTGAAGAGTCAAGTTGTTAACTTTAGTTTTTTATTTGTTATTCTATAGTCGTTGTATTTTTATGTTCATTTGTTAGTTATAAGAGTGGTGTGTCACGCTTATATTGTGGTTATTTGTTAGTGTCCTACGGGACTGTTGTGTTTCTTCATGTAAGTGCCCATGTAACGGGCTGAGATATGGGATTTCACCCATATCCTTTGTACTTAAACGCTTTTTGGTGTAATACATTTACCGGGTCTTTTGACCTTTTACCCAAAACAAAACTCCCCAGTCAAACCCTTTACCCGCCCTTTTTTAAATCTTTTACTATTCATTGTCTCTAACCTCTAATTACCCTGCTCCCTCCAAAATTACCCGTACCATTTAGTGCTTCTAGAAGACCTGACACCAAGGAATGCCAGCGTGGACAAATCCCAGCCCCCAATTGGTCTAGACACATCACCCAATGAATCAATGGCTACGAATTGTTGATTGGTGATCAAGGGTTAGTCAAGGGCCAAGATAAGAGATTGAGAAGCTTCAAGAAACCCTAGCTCTCGGCTATAAATAGCCATTCACTCACCACATACGTTAGCTGTTAGGTTAGATAATTAGGGTTTAATTAGGTCGGATTAGGGTTTAATATTGTTGTAGTTTAATTAAGCTGTTAGAGTTAATCTTTTTTTTTTCCTAAGTTGTAATCTCATTCAGAATTAATAATAATTTGAAGTTAATTTTTAGTATAATTTGCTTTTAGATTTCAATCTCTTCTGCTTGTTTAAGCTATTGATACTGTTTCATAAGCTTCTTATAAGCTTTTCAAAAGCTTTCAATTCAATTATTTAGTATTTTCTGATTTATATCAAAAATTCCAAAAAAACAAGAAAATCTTTCAAAAATATAAAAATAAGTTCAAACTAGATTAAATAAGCTAGAATAAGCTAATTTGGCCTCATATAAGCTCTTAGAAGTTTAAGGGTGCTTTTATAGAAATATGGTGATCTAAAATTGGTTCAAGCTTATTTTTCTTAAAAAAGTCAAAGAAAAGTCAAAATAATAAGTTAATTAAGGTCAGCTTATTTAGGGGCTTATTCCAGTTAAAAAGTTGTTTAGTGGTGCTTATTAAGCTTGTTTGAGCTTCTGTCTTTCAGAAGTTTGGTTTAAATTGATTTGTCATAGTTTTTTCTCCAAAACAGTTCACAGTAAGGGAGTGTTTGGAACAGCTTGGATCTGGGTCAAAACAAGGTATTATTGTTCATGTGCATTTGTTCTAAATTTGATCTTGATTATATTCACTGATATAAGATGTTTATAGGAGGATTGTAGTTATTTTGAGGCATTTTGAAGATTTTAGTTGGCTAGTTTGATCTTATGGATGGCACTGTTCAAATTAGCTTCCTAAAGGCTCTAGCTTATTTAGTCATTGTTTTTGGTATTTTTATGTTCCACTTAGGTGGTTAAGATGATGTTCATGAGCTAGTTCCATTTCATTTGAGTTTGGTATAGTTTTGACTTAAATCAATGCAAAAGTAGCTTATAGTCTGCACTAAGCTGCACAGATCAGTCCTATCTGAGTGTTTTCAAGGCCTTTTTTCTAGTACTTAATTGTGGAATTTAGTGCTTATTTTTGTCATTATAGATAGTCAGTAGTATGAACTTAATGTACCTTCAGTTGTAGGATTAGAGCTTACTGTCCCTTAGCTTTTTTATAAGCCTAAAACTGCCTCAGCAGCCACACTTAGTCTGCACATCAGTAGCACTAATTTGCTTATTTGCTTATTTCAGACTTCCAGCTTATTTAAGGGTGATTTCTCAGCTTAATATTGATAACTTAGTATACATTAGATCCTAGGTAGCTTATTCAGTTTCCATAGAGTAGCTTGTCAGTTTTAATTATTTCACATTAAGCCTTTATAGTTGACTGTTTCACATACCAGCTGATTCTGTTGCTTATTGTCCATTTCCAAAATAGTTCCAGTTATAAATTTAGCTTATTAGTAGTGCTTATTAAGTGTCTTAAAAGAAAAAAAATAGAAAAAAATAATAATAATAATTTTCCAAAAAGCCAAGGCCAGTGTTCGAACCCTGGTCTCTTAGCCTTCCCACACCTTACCCACAACACACACTACCAGAATGCCCTTGGGTTTCTGGTAGAGTTGTGCTTTCTTTATTTCTTATACTAGTTTTCCTATTTAAGCTTATTAAATCTATTAGCTTATTCTAGCTTATTAAACATAGCTTTTAATTCCATTTTATTTTTCATACATTTCTTATAACAGTAAAGAGTTTTTATAAAAATTTCAGATTTTTCCAGATAGCTTTAGTATTTTTAAACATTTAATTAATTTAAAATAGTTTTTAAATCATATTAAATTAAATATTAATAAAAAAAATATAATTCTTTTTTCTAAAATTTTCTTTTACTGAATAGGACTTAGGAAAATTAATTTTACGTTTCCAAGATTAGTATTTCTCTATTTTGACGTTTAGGTTCGGATTTCCCGGCTTAAACGCGTAATTAAGATTTCTTTTACATTTTATAATAACGATTGCCTTAGATTAGAATTTCTCTTGCCTTATTAATCGTTTTTAGTTCGTATTTCTTTATTTAGTTTAAAAAACCAATCTCACTTTTATTTCACTATTCACTGCACGTTTCACGAACCTGAATCACAATTCCATTCATCCTTCGTCGGGACAACGAACCGGGGTTACACATATTTCACTTGTGTGTTAACTTTTGGAACTATATTTGAGAAATCAATAAAAAACTTCATCATCAAAGCCATCTGGTACTTCTCTTTCTCTCATTCTGCTTGAAGAAGTTTCATAACCACCAGAACTAAAGCCACCAGACTTAACCTTATTTGTGCTGCTCTTGTTTTGAGAAACAAAGGCAACATTGGTAGAACTTGAAGAAACTTTTCCTTGGATTTCCTTTTCAAAAACCTTAAGATTGTTGTACATGTCATCAGTTGTCATGGTGTCAATTTCATCCTTCATCCTCATGGTCATTGTTACACTTGACCATTCTGATGGTAGTGATCTGAGAAACTTGTGGTTCGCATCTTCTTCAGACATAGCTGAACCATGAACCTCCAATTGTGATAGAAGTTGTTGAAACCTATCGTAGCCTTTTTCCAATCCCTCTGAATTGGATACACTGAATGCCTCAAATTGCTGTTTAAGAACAGCCTTCTGCATCTTCTAGGAGTTTGCATTCCTTCCAAATCTTTTCTTGATAGCCTCCCAAATTTCCTTGGCATCGTCCATGGCATGAAACCTTCTCATATGCTCTTTGGGAAGTGTCATCAACAAAAGGTTTTTAGCTTTTCTTTCCTTTTCTACTGCATGAATTTCTGGGGCAGACACAGGTGGAAGAACCCTAACCACTCCATCTTTACCAACCGAAACCCTTTTCTTCGAATTCCCATTCTGTATGACCTTCCAGACCTCGTTATCACTATACTCCAGGTAGTGTTCCATCTCCATAGCCCATATGTCATACTCATCCTTCTTCAAGATAGGGAGTTTTATGTTTGATATGGTGGTTGTGGTAGGTATGGTTTGTGGTTGTGATTTGTTGTTGGATGTGCCAGCTTCTGATTTTGCATCTTCATGGTTTGAGACTTCATCTTCACTGTTGTGGTTTGAGAAGTTATCATCATTCTTGACAGACATTTTGTAGGGTTTGTTTGAGTGATCTGTGTTTATGGTTTTTGTGTTTCTTCGAACTCAGAGTCTCTCTACAGGCTCTGATACCACTTGTAGGTCCACACGTTATGGATCCAAGTAGCCTTGTTACTTGTTAGATGACTAGAATAAATCCAAATCAATCTAAGTGAGAAACTCTTAACAACAAATTGAATGTTTATGCGGAATCTAAACATTCAACAACGAAGAACACAATAACTATAACTAACTTCGTATATTACTAATTCTTTAATCAATATGAGTACAATCTTCTTTGTTTTCAAAACTAATACCTTAGGGTTCTTTTTATACACCAAGAAAACCCTAGATACAAAACGTGTAGAAGGATATACGTATCTTCTCTAAAGATAACTACGTATCCTTTCCTAACTTATATCTAACAAACTTTCCCAACTTTCATAAACAGACTTAATAACTTAAGTCAACCAGACTTAACTACAAATTACTCTACCAGACTTAACTATGACAAAATACACTAATAGACTTAACTTTGTAACCCAGCAGACTTAAGTCTGTTCTTCATATTAAGTCTTGTCTTGTGATAATTTCCAACAGTCTCGGATTACGGTGCAAGTGTCAACTAGGTTGCCGTTAGCTAGCTCAATGCTATAACTAGTGTCTAGCGTGGTAGGGGTGATATTAAGTAGTGGTGAAATCGTAGAAGAAACAAAACTCATATCGGCACCGGAATCGAATAAAACTTTAACACGATGATTGTTGAGAAGAAACGTATCGATAACCACATTCGGATCTTGTTGCTACTCTCCATTGCCCATCACATATGCTCTCCCACGAGCGCCTTCAGTTCGCTGACCGTTGTTCTTTGGGCAATGACTCCTGTAGTGACCACGCTCTCCACATCCATAACAAGTCACCACTGGCTGTGTGTTACTCCCAGTAGCCACAGCTCTGCTCTTACAATGTTTAGCAATATGTCCAACCTTCTGACATTTCTGACACTTAGTCGTGCATGGTCCAGCGTGATGCTGTCTACACTTATCACAAAATGGATGTAGCCCAGCATATCCTCCGACTTGTGCTGGTGCAGCCACATAAGCCTTAATAGTCTCTTGCCTTCTGTTCTATTGTTGGTGATGGTTGTTGTTATGGTACTGATTGTTGTTGTTGTTGTGGTAAGGGTTATTGTTGTTGTTGTGATTGTTGTAGTTGTTGTAGTTGGTGTTCCTCTTGTGGTCATCCCACTTTCTCTTGTTGTCATAGTTGTTACTCCTCTGAACAGCACCCTGCTTAATCACTTGTTCCAAAAGTCGCTTAGATATACGAATAGTCTCATCCAGAGTCTGAGAGTTGTAAGACGTCACATGCCCTTCAATACTGGAGGGTAATCCTCCAATGAACTTCTCTAGTAGTTTCTCATCATCTGGCACCATGTGAGCAGAGAAAACCTTCAATTCTTGAAACCGACGTACATAAGTAGAAAGATCAACACCCTTCATGGCCAAATAGTAAAACTCAGTCTCCAACCTCTTCACATCACTACGACTACAGTACTTCTTAACCATTTCCCTTTTGAATTCTTCCCACGAAATGTTGT
The DNA here is from genome assembly GCA_021014915.2 of Artemisia tridentata subsp. tridentata. Taxonomy (NCBI): domain Eukaryota; kingdom Viridiplantae; phylum Streptophyta; class Magnoliopsida; order Asterales; family Asteraceae; genus Artemisia; species Artemisia tridentata. The sequence continues at coordinate 218,679,762 of CP139506.1, forward strand.
AAGCATTTTCTAGTCCCATGGTTTGAACAAAAGAATTACACCAAGACAACGCATGTTCCACTAGGGTACCTGTCGCATACTTCACCTTGAAATCCTTAGAACAGTTACTTCGTAGAAACACATAATCTGCCTTCTCAAACCACTGAGTCAAACCAACAGCTTCTTCAGTTCCCTTGAAAGTGATAGGCTTGCAATTCATAAAGTCCTTATAGGTGCAAAAACGATTATCATTAGCAACGAACATTCCTGCATGCCCACCATTTGGATTGCCAACACCCGCTTGCCCTGCAAGCGCCGCGGCGATACCGTCATCCACCAGTTTCTGAATCTCAGCTGGTGTCATTCTCCTAGGCGGCATAATTCTATCAATCATTACAAGTGTACAACACGGTAAGTATTTGATCAATGTAACAGAATCATAGCACAAGGTAAACAACACAATGATACATCATAACATAGCGTACATTCCACATCATAAATAGTACATCACCAAAATACATCATAGATTCAATACTTGTCATAAGTTTTACAAGATATGCAAAACGACTACAAGTTTCTTATTAAAATCTACTAACTGAAACTAGTCAGTTTAGTACGTACAAGGCAAACTACTACTATAATACTAAACTACCATAATAAAGATGATCACTAATCTCTACTGACGGTCTCCTCCGTATGTAGCCAAGACATCAACACTATCATCGAAACGGAATCGCGCCATCTTGTCATAGTACGCCTGCTACTGCATGGCATGTATCTCATCCCTCAACCCCTGGATACTACGCTGGCAGTGACGGCTATCAATATTAGTGAAAACAGTCTTAAGATCCAACTTCTCCACAATATTCTCAACCTCTAACATCCTCTTCTCCAACGACACCAAACGCTCCTGAATCTCTGTCTTTGTCTTCTCTGTCGAACTCAACCTCGCAGCATGCTCATACAACTCAACATATAAGTCACCCATATCTCTCCTATCTCCCTTAATCTCCTTCTTCAACCCTAGAACATCAGTCTGTCGCACACTCAACCATCGAGACATTGACATGTAGCGACCCGTATACCAACCGATATCCTAACGTAAATGGCTCAGCTCAGCCCTAAGCTCTGAGGGTGACACTCGCGGCACAGCTGAAGACTCTCCAATCTTAAACATCGATGGTGGCTCAGATGTCACCTCGGTAGCAAGTGCATGTCCCAATGCATCCGACATATCAGACTCGTATGTAACGTCTGACACTACTGGTGAAAGTGGTATAGGGAGATCCTCCGGCTCCTCCTCCTAGTCATCATCACCCTCATCATCATCATCCTCCATCTCATCATCATCCTCCATCTCATCATCACCCTCCATCTCATCATCATCCTCAATCTCATCATCAATAGGGTGTGGATCCTCCTTTGGACTAGGTGGTGCAAGCGTGGGATCAAGGGGTGCAACTGAAAACTGACTAGATGGGACTGGTGCGGACATGATACTCTACAGGGAGTATCGAAAAATATAAAAATTCTAGCCAATTTTTATAAAAATGGTTTTATATGAAGTAAAATAGCAGCGGAAAGTTTAGGTACATAATAGTATGAGAGAATGCATACATAAAAGTTCAAATATAACGATAAAAGAGCGAAGTGGCACGGAGAGCTGATGGTTATCGATTGTGAAAAAGTTTTGACACGAAGAAAAAGAAAGAAAATGTTTATAGTCGAGTATGACGTCGTTCTCTATAAATCGTGGCTCTGAGACCATTCTGTAACACCCCCAACTCGGAATTTGGCAGCGGAACATAGTTTGGGGTATTACTTTTGGGTAAAACAGTCACAATCATAGGTAACGACCCCATAACAAGCCGTTTTAATAAAAAAATATCATTCGAATTATAGATAAACTTTAGAGTTCAAAAGATTCTCAAACATCATACGCAGCGGAAATAAAATACATAGTTCAAAAGGGGTCTTTTGAATGATAAGTGATAGTAAAAAGTAGATAGATAGTAAAAGCCGATAGCCAACGATGATCTTCATGCCACTCCCAGTGCCAGTACAGTATGCATCAATTACCTGAGATAAAAGATGCTTAAAAAGTCAACACAAAGGTTGAGTGAAATCCATAGGTTTAAGATATATAGTTGAACACAAGATTTGCAACTGTACGTACGGATGGTATAAACCCCCCATCCCGAACCAGTATATATTGTGGTGTCTCTTTACTTGCTTTATATAGTTTGATTGTGATTGTGGTTGTTGTACTTGTTGTGTAACCACAAATTGATCTTTGAGGCTTGAAGTCTTTATACTTCGAAGAACCCGAAAAGACCGTATGTACCTCCCCTCTATGGTTCTACACGGGCGATTAATCGCTAGGCGAGGATTAACCGCCATGATATTCACTAATCAGCCTTATTAATCGGTTCAGTCAAAAATCAGTCAACATACCTGTTAATCGGATAAAAATCGGCCAAATTGGGCATAAATCAGCCAAATCGGACAAAAAGCGGATAAATAGGTCAACTCGATTACAGATAGAAATCGGCCAAATCAGGCATAAATCGGCCAAATCGGACAAAATCGGCTAGATCGGCCAAATCGGGCTTATAGTTTCAAATTTTTATAATTTTATATATTAAAAATCCAATCCGATTAATCCCCGCCTAACTGATTAATCGCTAGGCGGTACCCGGCCGCCCAACTACTGCCTAGCGATTTTTGCAACCTTGCCAATAGGTAGTGTAATCAGTTGCAGCACACTTCCACTAAGAATTGGCAATTTTAAAAATAACTTGGTAGAACATATAGAATAACGTTGGCTTAGATTGTACTCTATCTCATACTACCTTCGTTCCAAAATAAGTGTCCAGTTTGACTTTTTGCAGTCTTTTTTTGTTCTACTTTGACCTTAAATACTTTTATTTATTTTATATAATATTTGATGCAAAATATATGAATGAATTGGGTTTTAAATGTAATTTCATTGGTATAAATTTCATCAAGTATTATATAACACAAATAAAGTATTTAATGTCAAAGTCGAACAAGAAATACTCCAAAAAGTTAAAATGGACACTTATTTTGGGATGGAGGGAGTAATCTTTGATACCCAACATCATAAGTACCACATGTAAAGTGTGGTGGCAATAAATACCACAATGTACTGTAGTAAATATGATAGTCAAAATTAGTGTAAAACACAATCTCATACCCTGACAGCTCAATCTCATACCCTGACAGCTCAATCTCGTATTTTTTGTCAACCACTCTTACATCAAATCCAAAGTTGGGTATGTTTGGCAGAATGGCCTGGGGCTGAGGCTGGAGCTGGAGCTAAAGCTAGGGTTGAGGTTATATAAGCCTCCATAAGCCCGTGTGACAAACAAGGCTTATTTTATAAACCGACTTATTTTAAAAGTTTAAGCCCCCGTAAGCGCAAAAAAGCTTATGGGGCTAGGGCTTATATTATAAGCCGCAAGACGGAGTTTGCATTTTTATAAAGCTGTTTGAAGAATTAGTTGGAGTTGAAGCTTATAAATGTAAAATCATATAAAAATACATCAAATTAAGTTCATATATATTTTCGGCTTTTGCGTGGTAATCCATTATAGTTTAAAGGTATTTAAGTAATTTAACTAGCTAAAAGCCCTAATAAGCCCCTTTCAATGTGCTTGGGCTTATGGAGGCTTATGGCTTATATAAGCCTCCATAAGCCCGTGTGACAAACAAGGCTTATTTTATAAACCGGCTTATTTTAAAAGTTTAAGCCCCCGTAAGCCCAAAAAAGCCGAATTCCAGCTGGAGCTGGGGCTAGGGCTGGTGCTTATATTATAAGCCAAAAGTTGAAGCTTATATTTTTATAAAGCTGTTTGGCGAATTAGTTGGAGCTGAAGCTTATTAATGTAAAATAACATAAAAATATATCAAATTAAATTCACATATATTTCCGGCTTTTACATGATAATTCATTATATTTTTAAGGGTATTTAAGTAATTTAACTAGCCATAAGCCCTTATTTCCTTTCTATGGGCTTAGGCTTATGGAGGCTTATGGCTTATTTTTTAAGCCATAAGCCTTCATAAGCCTGTGTGACAAACGAGACTTATTATATAAGCCGACTTATTTTAAAAGCTCAAGCCCCTATAAGCCTCGAGAAGCCCCGTGCCAAACACAGCCAATATCTCATATCTTTTGGTCACTGCTGATGTGCCCGATTAAGGTGAATGGGATCAAGACATTCATTAGTAAAACAATCGTAGTGGAATGATTCTCTTGGATTGTTATCATATTTCTTTTTGTATGGTTTATCTAGTGGTTTAGAAACTCATTTTTTTTTTGCTTTTTGGGTTGTAGATAGTAAGTATAGATGGTAAGGCTTGTGTAGGAAGATGTAAGTGTTACTTTTGGGTCGACTATTATCTATTGTATTCCTTTTTTAGTTAGGTCCTTGTATAAGTGTTCTATTATATATTCCTTTTTAAGTTTGGTCCTTGTACAGTTGTATTATTATCTATTCCTTTATAAGTTTGGTCCTTGTACATAAAATGTGTTAAATACATTCATAAATACTCTAACATTATCCAAGTCAAAACACATATCCGAATAATATACATAGAAAATGCAAGTGGATGTGTAAATAGACTAACATGAGATGATTTCATAGATAATGCAAATGGATATATTTCCAAATGCATAAAATTTGTTAGTCTACAAAGTAACAAACACACATTGTCTAAAGAGTACAAATATTGACTTGGAAATACATATTAGATGAGAAACTCTTTCTTTGAAATACTTCACACATATGACTTATGGTGAGCTCATTCTTGCTGCTAAAATCTTCTTCTTAGTCCTTGTTGGTTTTGAAGTCACACCTGAACCAAAACTAGTATGCACTTGAGTTTCAGATTGAGACTAAGTGGCGTTTGTTTTTGCATAAAAAGTCTGAAAACCTCTTAAATCTGATTCGGTCAGATGTTTTCAGACATAAGAGCGTTTGTTTTTTTTTCAGATTCAGACATGTAAACGTCTGAAATACCTCTGAAATGGTCAGACATTCGTAAACGTCTGAAATACATCTGAAAAAGAGAAACACTTCTTGTTCAACCCACTATGCACCAACTACTTGTGCTCATAACACTGTCGCCAACCACCGGCCACCACCCATCTTCACCGCCACCCTTTGTGGATCTTCACCGGCCACCACCCATCTTCACCGCCACCAACTACTTGTGCTCACAACTGACGATGCATAAGAAACAAATAGATGCAAAACTATAGATCGCATAACTTTTTCTTATCTCACCGCCACCCTTTGTGGATCTATATTTTTGGTCTGAAGGTTTTGGGTGTTGACTTTTTCTTATCTCAATGGGGATAATAAGTTTCTGTGACTGTGAGAAGAGAGATAATGCTTTGGATAATGCTTTGACTGTGAGGTGATGACTTTTGTTCATTTATAGACTTTTAGATGAAAGATATAATAGTATTTGTTTATTCTCTGCACCGCTCAGACAACTCGCAAACTTGGGATCACCCGGATTACTGAAATTTTTTATTCAGACGTTTTTGAAAAACAAACAGTCTAAAATAATTCAGATTCAGACTTTTGGACCACTAATTCAGATTCAGACGTGGTATTCAGATTCAGACATAAAATGTCTGAATAAACAAACGCCACCTGAGTTTCAGATTGAGACTAAACCACATTTGATTGAACTGCAATATGAAATTAAGAAATATATGGAACCAGATTTGCTAGAACATGGCTTTCTAATTAGCCACCAGTTGCTTGAACATGACTTTCAAATTGACCATCAGTTGCTTGCACATGACTTTGAGATTGAGCATCAGTTTCACCTTGAGCTTGCTTATTTGCTGCAACCTTCTTACTTTTAACATGTATGTTCTTCTTTGATGCAACAGTTGGCTTGGAACATGAACTTGTTTGTTGAGACTGACATCCACTACCTTGACTCCATTTATACTTCCTTGCCCAACATATGTTTTTTTATTGTGTCCAACATTGCTACAAACACCACAAACTACACTCCTACAAGACTATGACAACTTACTATCTGTATCATTATCATCATTTTCAGTAGCTGCCCTAGTTCTTTTCTATCTTGGCCTGCCCTTTGGTTTATGATGTTTAGGTAGAAGAATGCTTGTTGGCGCACATGACTTTTCCCAATGTTGATAACCCAGATGGTGTGTTTGTAAGTTTCTTGCCAAGTCTTAAGCAAGTAACATAGATGAACCCATGATTCTACAGATCCTACTTGCTTTCCATTCAATGCCATATAATGATTGGTAGCAACAACATGTTTACATTGCGTACCTGTAATCTCCCATCTTCTGCAAGTATAATCCCTAGCTACAACATTCATAAGACACTTATCTCCCCATCCACTAACTTGATACTTATCTCCTTCAATCCCTAACACAATGTACTTATAAGCCTCTTTTTTAATCAAGTCTAACATGTGTGTTGCCTTTGGTGTTAATGGCCCAGCACTCTTGTCAATTACATTCACAACATTGACTATTCTATTCATACAATATTCTCTAATGTATTATAAAGTAGTAATGATGGGTTGGTGCCTACCTCCCACTAGTTTCCCATTAAACACTTCACACATGTTATTAAGTAACAAATCATAATGAGCTCTCCCTATACAAGTAGACAAACAACAATTTTAAAAGATAAAAGATGTGCAGTTAGACATATATTTAGTACCTAAAAAATGTGACCTTAACCAATGGATTGGTGGTATCTTACTTAACCAAGCATTGGAAGGTTCGCTAAAACTCTTAATTCCAAACACAGATGCCTCAAATTGTTGGGCGGTTGTTGCTGTTGCACGTCTCTACAAATGATCCTTGTAGGCTCTAGCATTGCATTTGTTAGACCCGTTTCCCGGGTATTGGGACCCCACCCTAGATGAAGTTGACCCGATCTTAAGTATGTTTGACTAAGAGTATGTGGTTGTCTAAGGGCAAATGATTATAGTGTTAAGTGTTAGTTTGTTATAGCCTAGATGCGGCGCATCTAGGAAGTTACATGCGGCGTATGGTAGAATGGAAAGTAGAACCGACTGGTTATAGTCCATGCGCCGTATTGGAGAAGGAGATACGGCGTATATAAGGGGTAGCATGGATGCGGCGTATCTATGCAGATAGATACGGCGCATCGACCTTAAATAAGCAGAAATGATAGAATTGCCCTTGTAGCTAGAAACTTCCCCATTTATCTATAAGTTTCCACACTCTCCTGTAAAAGAGAGTGTGTTTCCTGTGAATGTCGAACCAAGGAGAAAAGGAGGGAAAGATAGAGCTAGGTGATGGCTTTTAATGAAGAAGATAAAGGACCTATGTTTATGATCTTTCTTAGCTTTGATTATCAAGTAAATAATCCCTCTCAAGTTAGTGATTTAAGTGGGAAATCATCATATGATGTGGGTATGATCATATGATGATTTGATTAGAAAGATGATTATGTTTTGATGGGTTTTGATAACCCTTGTTATGTTATTATTTGTTATGTTGTTAGGTTTTTATTATTTATGAAGGATGGTGATGATGATGATGGATCATTGTGATGATGATGTTCTTGATGTGTTGTGTAGCTTGGTTTGAGGTAAGTAAAATGATGATAGCATATGTTATATGAATTTCTATCATATTGTGTTATGTATGTTTATGTTGAGAAGATGAGCTTGGTTGATGTTTATGTGATGCCATGTTTATGGCTTATGTGATGAGATGATGCTATGAGATATGTTGATGTTATGTGCTAGATGAGACTTGAGTATGTAAGCCATGATGTAAGTGTTTATGTATATGATGCATTATATGGATTAAAGTATAATGGTATGTTATAGTCGTTTTACTTACTAAGCATTATCGCTTACGGTTTAGTTGTCTAACCATTTTGTAGGTTGGCATGTTTATGTGGAAGGCTTGGATATGTGGATTAAGAGGTTGGATTAGCAAGATTAAAGGTAGTGTTTAGTTAGGAGCTTAGGTAGTATACCGAGCTCATGAGCAAAGTTGTACCCCCGTGAGTCAAGTAATGTTTTATAAAGTGTAGCCGCATGGCAAAGTATATGTTAATAGTTGTATGTCAATTTGGTAGTCATTTGATAAGTCAAAGTATGGTTTATGTGGTTTTGAGTAAAGTTAAAGGGGCGTTTGGTTTGAGTGTAAACGTACCCATTTGAGTAGTAAACGGGTCAAGTGTTATCGGAACATGTTTGATATGTTAAATGAATGATTTCTGGAAAGTTTGGTGTAAAACGAAAGTGGTATAAGTGGTTTGTTGTGAAAATGGGTGTGTTGAGTATATGCAGGTCTTCCTGCTGATGTTCTGTGCCGGATGGGTAGATACGGCGTATCTAGTATATTAGATGCGACGTATCAGAAGTTTAAGGCGATGCGGCGTATCTAGTATATTAGATGCGACGTATCAGAAGCTTAAGGAGATGCGGCGTATCATTTCAGGTTGATACGGCGTATGGCCTCTCAGTTTTGATACGGCGTATCCCTCAAAAGGATACGGCGTATCTTTGGTCACAGAAGGGTTGTTTGGTAGTGTTAATAGAATTGTGTGAAATGTTTTGAAGGGTTTTCAAGTATACGTTCTTGCAAGTATTTTTAAAGGGTTAAATGTTATAAGTTCTGGTTATTAATTGAAGAATTTGTATGAGTCCGTTTTAGTCAAATGTTTCCGCGTCAAAAGTCAGAGTTTTTAGTATAAGCGGGCACGGGGCGTTACAGCATTGCGGTTTCATATTATGAATGTGCCTCAAACAGAGAATACAACCCTACTTTTCTCTCTCCCTAGGGGAGATTTCCGGCCGCCCTATCCCTACTGTTCCGGCCAAATAACAACCACTATTCCGCCTCTCTATCATTCTTTATTGAGTGATATGCAATCGGTTTAGTTGGTTCGTTAATTTCTGGGTAGTGGTGCTTCTGAAATCGTCCCTATCATGTGGCCATAACCCTAACCGATTGAATTTTATGATCTGTTATTTAGGGTTTCGCTTTTTTAAATCGTCCCTCTTATTTTTTATCATATGTCGGTTTATTACTGATATTACATATATAAGGGATGATTTCATGAACCCTAAACGATTACTTCGTGTGATCGTTTTTAGGGTTTTTACTTTTTATGATCGTATGCTGGTTCATGTTCCTATATCGGTTTTAATCATCTTTATGATATTAAAACGGTTTCTTACTGGGTACGATATTGGGTTATTCTTCTGGATCTGTTCGTTATTAATACCCTTGTGGTTTATTTTATCAGATCTGTAGTTTTCGCTGGTGCTTCAACGATTGCATGAAACCCTAATTTTAGGGTTTCGTGTTTATTCTTTATTCGCTGTGTTCATCTGAATGTAACCCTTATTCGGGTTTGGTTCGTTAACTGCTTGTTCTTTATCTGATGTAAGTATGGATTTGTGGGTTTTGGAGAGAGTGTAAGTCATGTTGATGGATGTTTAAGATCTTCTCAGACCTGGTCGTTATATATTCATATAGTCGGTCTGTGTTTTGATCATTGTGGTGTTAGGGTTGTGCGAAACCCTATGTTTGTGGTTGATCGTTGATGAATTGCTGCTGTCATGGGGTGGTTTGTATTTGATGATCGACTGCATATTGGTATGTTAGGGTTTTTACACCCTAGTCTAGTGCTTATGCGTGATATTGCTGCTATATACATGATCGTTATACGTTTTACTTAGCTGCTATTGATCGATAAAGCTGGAAGAATGTGGGGATATTGGTTTTTTAACACGGTTCATCATTCAAGGACATGTGAGTATTGTTATTTTGGGTCTACTGATTGATGTGCTGAATGTTATGGAAGTTAAGTTTTAAGAGTTCTTATTCAAAAACTCTATTGATCGTTTTGGTGCGACTTGATCCTGCAAGCATTCATGATTATCAAGGTTCGCTCCATGGTTAGGGTTTTCTTACACCCTATTTGCTTTGTTACGCTATATCATGCTGCTACTGTTCACATTCACATCTTCGGGTAGTAGCTTATGGATTTAGTGTATGACGGGTATGATGGAGGTTTTGTTTGTGGTGTTCGTTGCTACTACAAACAGATTATATGTTGAAGACCGCTTGGATGTTTCTACGTGGATTCTTCATGGAAGTTAAGATGGACCGCCATAGTGATATAGAAGGCTCAAGTGCTTTTCTTGAGTAGTATTGTAAATCTTATGTACTTTTGTCAGTATTGGTAGGTTCATTTTATTGTAAGTTATAGGAATGGTGTGTCATTCCTATATTCGAGTCTGTAAGTGTCCTAAGGGACTGAGGTGAGGGATATCACCCTCATCCTATGTACCTCAACGTTTTTTGGAGTAATGCATTTTACCGGGGTGAATTAACCCTTTTACCCAAAAAATTATCCCTTTTACCCAAAGGGCGTAAAAGCATTGCGGTTTCATATTCTCATGAATGTGCCTCAAACAGAATATGTGTTATGCACTAGGGAATACTATTGCTAAAGCTGGAATGATACCCACAAAGGAACATAAATTCGTTACTAATAAAAGTATCAGTTATCAATAATATAAGTGAATATAATCTGCTATATATTGACATTACCTTTTGTCTATCACTTATAAAAGTGTAGTTTAAATTTGGCTGCAAGTCAAGATCATCTTCTAGATATTGAAGAAACCAAGTCCATTAATCTTTGTTTTCAGCTTCTACAACAACATAAGCTAATGGGTATATTCCATTGTTGCTATCAATGCCAACAATTGAAAGAAGCTGACTAGTAAAAGGACCCCTCATAGAAGCACCATCTTGTAACACCCCCAAAATCAAGATATTACGGTAGCATACACTTTGGGTGCTACTAAATCGATAATCACAACACAAGATATAGAGAACGGATTAAAAATCCGTTTTAAAATACATTACATATTCAACGTCATATTGTCTTACATAAAATTCATTTCAAATAAAATGTAGCCCATTTAACAAAGCGGTCCTAAATTTCAGAGTTAACGCAACAATAAAAACATTTCCATCAATTATTATGACCATCGCCATGCCTTGCCTTCTGTAAACACACCTCACTTTTCTGATAAAAACATGCTAAAAGTCAGCTAACGTTGGTGAGTTCATAGGTTTAAAGTAAAGAAGCACATATGGACCATAGCAATATTCAGCAAACAATTCAGCAATAACACACTATCCCGCTATGCAAACACTAAGCCTCATCTAACCGAACTAGACAAACAGCATGCCAAGCTAGCATTAGTAAATAAAGGGTGCCCGCGAGTGTTAATCCCCAGACACTCGGCCAAATTTCATATGGTATACGTTCGCATTGACTATGCCGAGCCAACCGAACGGCGGTGTCATCCCCAATAGATCTATTTATATCACACGCGTTTCCTAACCGGAATTGACGGTTGATGATAGTGGGCGCAATGGGATTCAGTTAAACTTAGATTTCTGCATACAAGTGTGTATAAAAACAAAATCCATTTTTGGTCCATGAAAATAATTTTTGCATATTTCTCACCCAAAGGTTTAATAAACAAAACGTATAAAAATATAGGGCTATAAACTCACCTTAAAACAACGGAAACCTGCTAATCAATCAACAAAACAGTGCAACCGCTCCGACACGCGACCTAAAACAGTATGGTAAGTCTTAGCGAAATATTCGTGTCTTATATGTCTTAATTTAATTGAAAAGTTTACGTGTGACCAGTGCTCGTGTATTTCTTGCTTGCTGTGTGGTAAAGTATATTTCAAAATGATTTATCGTATGTAACTCTTTGGTGATGGCTCTTGGTGAAAATATATGGTGAATGTACGTGCGACGGAACTTCCGTGCTCTGCTTGTAGCAATTGCGTAAGTAATATATATATATATATATTATTATATATATATATATATATATATTATATATTTATATATATATAAATTATATATATATCATTATATATATATTTAATAATTAAATATTAATTAATTAAGACTTATAATTAAGTAAATGATCATTGAATAATTAATTTAATAATGTTTGCTAGTGGGGTATTATTATATTATAAATTGCTATATTCATTTATAATATAATAGTAATTATAAAGGAAATTAGAAGTATTTAATCCTTGAGAATTTATTAAGTGCGAGTGCATTAGTCCTAAAAATGTGTTTATAATTCTCATAAGACCTAAAAATATTAATTTAGGAAAATTAATATTTTTAATAATGAAAATAGTCTGTTTCGTCTTTTAGTCGGTTTTTGTCAAAAAAATTCTAAGTGTTGAAATTTTAGAAAAATTGGGCACGACTCATTCGTTTATTCAAGCTTTCCAATTTTTCTCAAGTGTTGCAAATAATCTCTTTTTATCACTAAAATCACAAAAAAGGTCTAAAATGTATATTTATCGATATAATTATACTTATCGTTATAATTACTTCACAATTATAGTTTTCGACACCAAAGTCAATGTTTAGTCAAAATTCCTTCAAAAGTCAATATTTCTAACTTATGGGCCAAAATTCCTTTTAGTTGGCTTGTTGGGCCTAAATTTCCGAAACGAGCCCAAAATGGTTTTTATCGATATAATTCGTTCTATTTTACAAAAATAATCATGGCGAGTCTAAAAATGTTCAAAAATTTATTTTTATCTCCCGGGTGGTTTATTGGGCCGAATAGGCGACCTTTAGCCCAAAATCACATTTTTAGTCCGATAACTAGTTAGCCTTTTTTAGTTACATTATATATTAAATAAGCCAATAAGCACTTCAATTAAGCCAATTGTTTCAAAACAGCCCCTATGGGCCGAATACATGATGGGCTTGGTCCATGTACACTATTTTAGTGTTTAGTCCAATTTTTGTAGTAAAAATCAATAAGTTAGTGCTTATTACAAAAAGCTATTCATAATAAGCTAATAAGCAAAACCTTCACCATTTCACCACTAGAGCCAAAATTTTATGTTTTTCAAAACCCCAATAATTATATATTTTATAATGTAGCTGATCCATATATATATACTCAAAAGTGTATATTTCGACTTAATTACGCGTAATTAGCATTAATCACTTTCGTATCACCAAATTAGCACCACAAGCAACAAGATTTACCACACAAGCAAGAAATATCATAATTGGTATGAAAACTCAAAAAAAGTCGAGCATGAACATATATACACATCAAACCCTAACTTGTTCGTATTAACAAATCATATACATTTAACACTTTTTAACACTTTTAATCATTAAAACAACATGATATGAACAAGACTGAACAAGTTTTCAAAGATTCTTACAATGCTTGAAGAAATCGCTTTGTGGCCTGTCACAGCTGCTAGGGTTAGTGGTTGTTCAAGCTTGTCTTGAGGTTAATGTGACGTTTCTGTCACATTCCATTGTACTCATTGTATTTTTGAGGTTATATATTTGCCAGGGTGAATTCACCTTTACCCAAAAAAAAAGAACACGCCCAATTGCACCAATTTTACCCAAAACACAGTCTAATTAACCCGAAACTCTTGAATGTACACCCCGATTGTTTATAACTTGAACAAAAATTTGTGGATCTTGGTTTTCTTGTGCTAGCCGTGTACTAAGATGAAGAAGAGAGGAAAATATGATCTAGGTAATGTTTTGAGATGAAATGAAGGTGTAAAAATGTTATTTGCTTAATGTAGTATAAATACAAAATGAATCCTTGGCAAATCCCACCACAATCTTATCATATTTTAATTTTTGTCACCATGTATGTGCTGTACTCGTGAGTTAGGAGGGAGTATTGAGTGTATTTTTTATCCTCGTTGGTGTATCGTGTGTCGGTTTAAGCTTAAATAGTTACCGTAAAGTCCCGGTTTGACTTTTTGGACACGTATATGTAAAATAAAGTTTTAATTGACGTTTCCGTCAGAAAAATAATAAAATATCATTATTAGCTCAAAAATGCATTTATTTGACTGCTACCATATATATTGTGCTGTCAGTACGAGTGTGAGGTTGCTTTTTCAGAAATTACGAGAAAGCTCTCAGTAAATTACAAAACTTGTCAGTAACTACCAGGAATGGAATAATTTATGCTTACTGAAAAAAATAAACTTTTTCTGCAGTGACTGTAAGCTACAGTATGCGGGACAGCTCCCAAAAATGCTCAAAAATACTTAGAAACATGCAAACGCGCATAGAAATGCTCAGCTTAAAAATAATAAATAACCATTTATTATTAATTAACAACGTGAAAATTAGCATTTGTCACAGTCTCCCCAGCTAATCGGGAAATTCGTCCCGAATTTCAATTTACGTTACTCGTTGGGTTCGAAAAGTGATGAGGATATTTTTGCTTGATTTCATCCTCTCGCTCCCAGGTGTACTCGGGGCCTCTGCGAGAGTTCCAACGGACCTTCACAATTGGGATACGACTCTGCTTTAGCCGTTTAACTTCCTGGTCCATGATTTCAATCGGCTCCTCGATGAAATTCAGTTTCTCGTCAAGCTGAATCTCATCCAATGGAATGACGGCGTTATCATCAGATAAGCACTTTTTCAAGTTGCTGACATGAAAAAAGTCATGCACAGCGCTGAGCTCGGATGGCAGTTCGAGTTGGTAGGCTACCGGCCCGATCCTGGCAAGAATTTCGAAAGGTCCAATATAGCGAGGGTTTAGCTTACCACGCTTGCCAAATCTAATCACGCCTTTCCATGGCGGGACCTTTAACATCACTTTGTCACCCACTTGGAATTCAAGGGGTTTTCGCCTCTTGTCGGCATAACTCTTTTGACAGTCACAAGCCGCTTGCATTCGGCTCTTGATCTGCACGATCTTCTCAGTAGTCTCGTGGACTAGGTCTGGTCCGGTAAGTTGACTTTCTCCGACCTCAGCCCAACATATTGGCGATCTGCACTTACCACCATAAAGTGCCTCATACGGGGCAGCCTTAATGCTGGTGTAATAGCTGTTGTTGTATGAAAACTCGGCTAAAGGCAAATGCCTATCCCAGCCGTTCTCGAAGTCAATCACACAGGCTCTCAGCATGTCCTCTAATGTCTGGATGGTCCTTTCACTCTGACCATCAGTCTGAGGATGATAAGATGTACTCATGTCAAGGTCGGTTCCCAATGCGTCCTGAAGCGACCTCCAGAAGTTAGACGTGAATCGGCTGTCTCGATCAGAGATAATAGAGACAGGCACATCATGCCTTGCGATAATTTCCTTCACATATAGTCGCGCGAGTTTGACCATGCTATCATTCTCCTTTATAGGAAGGAAATGAGCTGATTTAGTGAGACGGTCAAATATCACCCAAATCGTGTCGTAACCGCTTGACGTCTTAGGCAGCTTGGTGATAAAATCCATAGTGATACGCTCTCATTTCCATTCTGGGATTTCAGGTTGAACAAGCAGACCGGATGGTCTCTGGTGTTCAGCCTTAACCTTCGAGCATGTTAAACACTTACTGACGTACTCAGCTATATCGGCCTTCATGTTTGGCCACCAATACAACTTCTTCATATCTAAATACATCTTGTCGGATCCTGGATGGATGGAGTACTTGGATTTGTGGGATTCGTGCATAATCAAATCATGAATTTCTCAATATAACGGGATCCAGTACCTGTCCCTATAACATAAAACTCCATCGGATCTTTTTACGAAGCCATTCTCACTCTCTGGCATTCCGTAAATTTTCTCACGTGGTCGGTTTTCATCCTTGAGTGCCTCACTCTGAGCCTCAAGAATTTTCGCTGGAAGTGGCGAACTGATCGTCATCCCTACGATCTGACTCTGAGGGGTTTGATCCGTTCTTTTCTGCTGAGGGCGTCGGCAACCACATTTTTCTTGCCTGGGTGGTAACGGATCTCACAATTATAGTCGCTAAGCAATTCCAACCATCGGCGTTGTCTCATGTTCAGCTCCTTCTGGTTCAAGATGTGCTGTAGACTTTTGTGGTCGGTATACACCACTGTAACACCCCCAAAATTTACAACAGTCGCCGAAGCATACCGAACATTAAGGGTGCTACTTGCGGGTGCAACTTTTTTTTTTTTTTTGGGTAAAGGGGATACCCCGGTAAATGTATTAAACCAAAATAATGTTAAGTACAAATGGAATGTGGCAGAGGCACCACATTAACCTCAAGCAAAAAGCTTGATAGGCCATAAACACAACAACCTAGTAAATTACAATCAACAAACTAGGAATAAACAAGAATAAACTTGTGACCAGCGAACATCCCGCTTCCACCCGTACGCATGAAAGGAGCAAGGCGACCCAGGAAGTTTGCCTCCTTAAAAACCCTTTCCAAGAAAAAACCCAGATGGAAAACCTTGGAGGAGGGAAAAAGAGTACAACCCATTCCTGGCACTCCCCTCATGAACAAGACAAGCACATATTGAGCATCCATCATGGCGTTGAATCAGTAGCAATGATCACCGATCCAGGTAGTCTCCATGTATTAAGGGTGCTACTTGCGGGTGCAACGATTGGAAATCACAACACACGGTAACAAAGGACGGAATACATACTCCGTTTTTAATTAAAATTAACATTTAGAGTTTTTTACAAAGATAATTCATTGTTTTGATAAAAATTAGGCCCATTGAATACAGTGGTCCCACATAAAAACAAGTCTCAAATAAATTTTCCAGTCTGTCAAAAGAGCTCCATGACCCTTGCCTTGCCATACCAAATCAAATCACACACCTGAGAAAAACATGCTAAAAAGTCAGCAAAAAGCTGGTGAGTTCATAGGTTTAAATAAAGTCATCAAATAATTAGTTTGGACCAGCATGATCATTATAACACATATAATGTCATACAAAAGTATCTATCGCGCTAGCACTAAATTCATGCAACCGAAGCTCGACAGTTCAGTGTGCTAATCTCTTTTTTGGGTAAAGGGGAGTAATCCCGCACCCTGGTAAATAAATAAACCAAAAAACATTGAAGTACAAAGGATATTGGTGGATCCCATATCTCAGCCCGTTACATAGGCACTTACATGATCAAAAGATCAAACCACAATATAAGAATGATAGCCATTCTTATAACTTACAAAATAAAACATACCACCTACAATGACTATACAAGTGAATCTAAAAATGAAAAACAAAATATTACATCACTCAAGTAGCATCAATGCCAAGGTCATTGTAGAACTTCAAATCATTTTCCATGCGATCCAAAAACCACCCAGAAGTATATCTATGAGGCACATCTCGAATCGACATAGAACATGAACTTACCCCTACCACCAATAACGATCCGCCCAGCAAATCCAAGACAATACGATAAGCAGATCACAAGCAGTAGTAGACAGATACATTCGTGGAGCAGACCCAAGACACCATCGCCTTGTTCTAATCAACGAAGCACCACCATAGTATTACACAGCCACCCATTACAAGAGAGGAGCAGCAATGCAAACTGTTAATAGGGTACGCAACCCTAACATCCAACACCATCAAAGAAACGATCATAGGGTTAAAACAACCCTAACTTACATTAATGACGAAACATGACCTAAACAAACGCTAGGACCATGAATGTAAACATCACAACATCACAATCCAAACAGCATCAACACGAATAACCTGTTCGTCCTTAGTAACATACACAAATAGGGTTTTCCAAACCCTAACTTCCATGCAAAACCAGTAAAAGCAACGACGATATAGGGTTCCACAAACCCTAACTTCCAAGGCAACGACAGCAGGTCTAATAAATCACCAGGTCTGATTGATACCAGATCTGTTATACATAGAACGCATAGACCTGCAACAAGGATTAAACCCTAACCAAACCTCCCATGAGCGAGCAAAAGAGGTTTAGAAGACCCTAACCTCAGAATCCGATCATAAACCAAATAATAAGAAGATGAAAATAGGTCTATGATGGTTAGGGTTTTGAACAAGATCCCTAAAAACTTGACTTACCATTCTCTCCAAACCCACTTACATCAAACTTGCAGGTATCGAAAAAACCCTAAACGGGTTTACTTGCAGCAAAAGCACCAACAGTAGAAGACAAAAATTATGTTAAGCACATCACCAACCAGTAACCATAGGGACAATTCAAGAATTGCATGGGAATCACATGAATAACCCACGTGAATACATGCAAGAATAAAATCAACCCCACATCATATAATAATAATATGAATAACCAACCGACCCACTAAAGGAATAAACCAATAGTAGTCGGATGGTAAATAATGAAGAACAAAGCAATCGCAAAACGGAAAAAAACGAATCAAAGAATAACCGACCCACGATCAAATGAAACCGGTAATAATCAACCGACCCATGTGATGGAGATTAAATTATTAGAGAATTATGAATCGTAGGAACGAGTTTACAGAAAGAAAGGGACTCATTTTTTTTTTCTTCTTTTTCGCCATAGAGAGAATCGGTTTAGGGTTTTTTTAGTGTGCTAATCTCTAACACATAAATAATAGTCAAGGGGCCCTTAGCGAGTGTTTAACCCAATACACTCGAAGTCCGACTTGCTATACGTTCGCCTTGACCCGTCTAGCCAACCGAACAGGGGAGTCACCCGAATAGATCTATCTAAAGCAGTCGTGCTTCCCAAAGAAAATTAACGGTTCATGAAAATGGGCATAATAGTGGGTTTTAGGGCTTAGGCTAACTACGCAATAGCTTTGAGAAAAAGTAATAATATTATGGTCCATAAAAAGATTTGCATGTTTCTCACCCCATATTGGTAAAACAGGTAAAAGTAAAAATGGGGCTATAAACTCACCTTTAATGGCCTGAACAGTGAATGCTTTGAAAATTAGAGAGTGCACGGCACCAACACGCAAAATAAATAAAATAACCATGTCTTAGTTTCAAGTATTAAATTTCAAGTCCTTTCTGATTTTAATATCAATGTTTTAGTGTATCTATATTGTTGTCACTTGTGTGGCGGCAGGTGTGGTTACTAAGGTTTCTCCTAAGGGATGGTGAGGTGTAACTCTACAAATGACCTAAAGTTACGGTACTTGAGGGGTTGGGAAATATCTAACGATCTAAGGTATGAATGAATTAAATCTAATTGTGATATGTATATATATATTTATTGTTCGTTAGGTCCGCCTATGTTGATTTTAAAAGTAAGACTTAATATATGCGACATTTATCACCTAATGATGTGTGAAGTTGAATATGTACCGTTAACTTGAGTAATTTAACTAGTTCCTCATTATAATCCATTTACACAATATTATACGTTTCGTCGAATTTACTCTAGTTGAGTTGATACGTTTCTAGTGACATCCATCTTTTAATTTATTTGGTTGTCAACATAACGAATATAAGTGTTAATGTATTTTTATATACCTCGCCGTGTGTTATGGTTTACACCTATCGTGAATTTGATTTTGACATAGATTTGAGTACTACATTTACTACACAAGTTTACGCTAGTATATATATTTCTCTATTTTTCCAAAGTGTATGTAAAATTAATTGTATAACAATGTATATATATTTAGTCTAGTTGTTTTAATCGTTTTCATCGCGTTTAACATTTCGGCTATTCAAGCTTTTACGTACATACATGTTAATAAAATTCCACTTTTGTTCCCGGCTATAATAGCTTTTACATTCCTATATGTTGAATAATTCTCGTCAAGTTTTACATTTTGACTATACAAGTTATATGTAAGTTAATGAAATTTCATTTCTTTGACCCTTTTACTTGTCTATATATTAGCTAATACCATTTTATTTTTGTAACGGCTCATGCTCATTTTAATTGTTCGCGACCAATTCTCATGAAACTGTTATTAAAATTGGTATTTGACGCCTAGTGGGCTGCGGCCCATTGCTCCCTAGGAGGGGAAAATGTGAGTCGTTTATAGGTTGGGTTTAATACTAAATCTGGTGGGCCGAATGGGTTATACACATGCCCATCGGGCTGGGTTAAGGGCTGCCAATTTGGGCTATCAGGTGGGCTGCATCGCTAGTTCTAGTTGGGCCTGGTATTTCATCAAGTAAAAACAGAGGACACCAAGTTAATAACTTGGTGATGCCTCCTGGAACTCTTTCTTCCCGACTGAGATTGGTCATTAACTTAGCTTTTGTGACAAATCGCAATTTCAGGTCATTTTTTCAAACCTCGACAATTTACTATTCATGAGTTACTATTCATCATTTACTATTCACATTTCACTATTCATCATTTTTGAGGACGATTTGTGATTTGTAGAAACTTTCAAAAATTTTACTATTCACGAAACACTATTCGTTCCCAGAGGGAAGTCACTATTCATGGCCACTATTCGTCACTACGTAAACTAGGTTTACGGATACCAAAAATTCGCGTAACCATCAGGGTTTAGCTTCGAATTCACGAGACCTCATTACGAACACATCATATAGACTAGGGTGGTCTATGTATTATCAGGACATCATCTGCATTCTAGGTCATGCACGGATATGCATTATCGTAATTTACGTATGTTCATTTATTTACTAAACGGTACCATTCAGTCTTTACTACGAAACATATACCCGATACTCCCGACAATGATCCTAATATGTTTTCATAGTTATTATAATGATATAAAGATTATATTATTACTTTACCCGGTGTTTTTAAATCAATTGTTATATTTTCCGTTAGGAGCTTATAACTCCGTCGGTTTGCGATATTTCAACCCGATAATTATTCTAACACCCGATTCTTGCAAGGAATATGATTTTTCAATTTTTACAACTTCGTCGTATTTTATTTTAACTCGTCACGATTTATTTCAAGTTAACTCGGTACACGGTAACACCTAATGTATACACTAAACACACTAATACTTATCTAAATGGGGACAAGATCTTTAATTAACATCAAATCTCTTCTCCTTTTTCTTACATGTGTCGCCTCCCCCTAACCCCCTTTTTGCCTAATACACAAAAAATGATTAATGCTAAAGTCTTATATGTTTCTTGATTTAAATTAGATAACACATACACTTAACAAATCAACTAGCAAAATTTCATCAAACTTTCTCTTTTCTCTCCTTCTTTGTTCGGCCAAGACAAGAACACCAACAAGAATCCATAATTTTTTTTGAAGATCAAGTTATAAACAAGTCTTATTTACATTCCTAGCTAGGATTTTGAAATAAAAATCCCTAGGTTTCTTATACATTTCACTCCAAATCATCTCAAATCTTCAAGTAAGCTTTAAGAACACTTTTTAATCTTTTCATACCTTCATTTGTTATATATTCAAGTTATATTAGTAACTAGTTATGCAAATATACATGTTATATATACCACTTTGTATAATAATACTCTTTAATCATAGATCTATGAATCTTTACTAGTAATCTCATGAAATCCACCAAAGTTGGCGATGTTTAGGACCCCATGACACCTTAATAAGGTGTATGGTAGGATTAGAATAGTTGTGATGTTGATTGGAAGTGGTTTGATTAAGTTTTGAACAAGTCTTGAACCATAAAAGTGATTTTTAACAGCTATAGAAAAGCTACTGTCCAAAAACGTGTAATCTGGAAAACTCAGTAACTTAGGGGATATTTTGGCCTTCATATTCAGAAAATTCTTTCAAAAACGAAACCGTGGCCGCAAGAATGAGTAAAAACCAACTTACGATGAGAAAGTTATGATTTTTCAAAGTTAGATGACGAAAACTAAATTTCTGAAAATTGTTTGCTGTTTTTCCGAACTTCAAAGGACAAAACGAGGCGTTAGACGTGATCTAGATGACCCGACCTACTTAAAATATGTTAGTACGGAACCGTGGATATAAAGAACGTAGAAAACGAGCTTATAACGACCGAGATACACGCGTTTGAAACCCGACGACTACACTAAAATTCCATCAGCTTTTAACTAGAAACAAAACTAAGTATAAAAACTGTTTTCGGTAATACACTATGTTGAGAGCCGATTTTCTATCTAATCAAGACGCGTATGATCAAAAGTCAAATAACACGACATTAAAATATTGTTACAAGGTCTTCAAAAGCGTCGAGTTTAATCACTAACACTTAACATACAATATTTCACGACTAGTTTTACGAGGCCATTTGGGCATATTTTCACAAGTAATGAAAAGTGTTATTTTTGCGACGAAAACATTATATTTACCGATAGAACACCAAACGAGGATCGTGGAGTATCGTTTCAACATATTTATACGAAGAGTAGTTTATAACTTAACGAGACGTCAAAAATGTATTTTTCGACGATAAACGTTATTTTCAAAACTAACGAGTGGTATCGATAACATACGTATTTGCATGTGTAACATTATATCATTGCTTACATTAGTCCATATCATTCATATTAGGTTGCGGTTAGAGACCGAACCTCATTCCAGCATAATCACTATTGTCATTGTTGCTCTGCATCAGGTGAGTTTCATAGCCCCGACTTTTACATTGTTTATACATGATTTCTAAACCCTCGGGGTGGGAATACAATGCTTGTTTTTTTAAGAAAGCAAAACTAAATATAAACCCTAATTCTCTCTCTCACTATGGGCGATTCCAGCCACCACTCTCCCTTCTAATTCCGGCCAAAATCAACCCTTATAATTGCCTCTCTACTAAAATACGATCTCTGATTCGTGTTCTTGGCATGCAATCGATTATAGGGTTGTGTTTTTTGAGGTGGTGTGCTGCGTTTCCTCTCCCAAAACCCTAATCATACTTTTATTTTACAATCGATTTATTTAGGGTTTTGGTTATTACTTATTGATCGTATTGCTCTATTATTCTAGTCGGTTTTGTTAATTGATCTGTTTCCATGTACGATCTGATGGGGTTCTTTAAGTCGGCCATTATTGTTTAGTATAAAACCTTTTTTGGTTTTCTTCATAAGGTCGATTTAGGGATTGTGGTGGTGCGATCTGTTGGGATTCTTTAAGTCGGCCAAGATATTTAGTATAAAACCTTTTTTGGTTTTCTTCATGAGGTCGAGTTAGGGATTGTTGTGGGGTGTACATGATGCTTAAACGCTATAACAGAATTCTTCTCTTAGGGTTCTGTTTACGATTCATAATATGGGTAAACTCTTTCTAGGGTTTTGTTCATGCTTATAGCTGTACGTTATCCAAGTTTTATTGGATTGGTTGTTGACATTTGGTGCGTACCTGATGGAAGGTTTAGGATCGTTTATTGGAAGTGGGTTTCGAGAGAGTGTAAGACTTTATCACGCTATGGCAGTTTGGATTCCGATTTACATGAAACCCTAGTTAGGGTTTGTTTCTTTAATCTGCTGTAGCGATCTGTTTTGCAAGTTAGGGTGTGTTATCACCCTATTTCACTTGTATTACAACCAGACCTGATTGCTGTTTTGAATTCGTATCATGGTCTGTAGTATGTAGTGATTGGATGTTAGGGTTCTTTTAGCCTTATGATTCTACTTTGATTATGATTGGTGCTGGAAACCCTATGGTAGTTTCATTATGGTCCAACGTTGCTGCATATGGATTATGATGATGATGGTGCTAGTGGTTTCTGTGGTTCGTTGATTGCATGGCAGTTTTTTGGTATGGTTATACCATTATTGATCCTTTTGCTAATAATATGTTTATATGTGGGGATTATTCTGCTATGGTCATGACATGGGAGGTGTGTTGCATTGTGACTTGATCTTTGGATGTCTTCATGTGTTTCAATCGTATTTGTTGGAAGATTGGTTCAAGTTCGAATATGCTGGAAGGTTAGGTCGCTTAGACCATGTTTATGCTTCAAGTTCGATTTGCTACGGAAGTCACTCTTATTAGGTTATTAGATTATGCTTTTTGCATAATACTAATAGAATATGCAATTGGTTGAAGCTGGAAGTTTGAACTACTATGACGATTGGAAGATTCAAGGATTTGTCTAATTGAATGGCATTTAATTTGTGTTATTTTATAGTCGTTGTAGTTTATGTTCAATGTAAGTTTATATTCAATGTAAGTTATAAGAATGGCGTGTCATTCTTATATGCGAGTCTGTAAGTGTCCTAAGGGACTAAGATGAGGGAAGTCACCCTCATCCTATGTACTTCAACGCTTTTTGGTGTAATGAATTTTACCGGGGTGAATTAACCCTTTTACCCAAAAAAGAATACAATGCTTGTTTTTACATACGGACACAAGTACTAAAAACTGTTACTTTGCCTAAGTTACCACATTGCCATTAAAGTCCCCTACGAATCATGAACCGTTAATTTTTTGTAAGCGCGGATGTTATGAATAGATCTATTTGGGTTGACACCCTGTCCGGGTTGGTCGCGCCAACTGGGTAAACGGACGCATATCATTCGGATTATTTCCGAGTGTCTGGCAAACACTTATTTGGGGCATTTATTATTGTGCTTAATTGCATACCAATTCGTCGAGCTTCGGGGTCATGAGCTTAGAGCACTGTATAAATATATTTTTGGCTATGACGTTATATTATTGTGATTATCATGCTTCTGAAATCTTGTGGTCCGCACTTTACCTATTTACTTAAACCTATGAACTCACCAACATTATTGTTGACCCTTTTAGCGTATATTATCAGGTAATTAGGTGATGATACACCTCTTTGTATGGAGCACTTTCGAGTTACATTTTGGATGCACATCATGATGGAGATTTTTCTACAATATTTAGCGTTTGGTTTTGTATTTAAATCTTGCATTTTGTGGGTGAACTCTAATTTATATGTTTTGTAAAACTTAACTTTAAATCAAACGCTTGTTTTAAAACGACTCACTTAGAGGTCTTTCTTTATTGCCTTGTACTTTGTGACCGAGAACATCACGCCCCCGGAATTCCATTCCGCTGCAAACACAGATTTTGGGGGTGTGGCAGCTTTCACGACACAACTCTATTGACTAGGTTCGAGTACTACTCGACCTTTTGTCTTGAGGACCTAAGTGGTGACAAAGGTCTTGTGTTCTTGACTTGCCTATAGGTTGACAAGAGGTGGAATTTTCCTCATATGGTTCTAACTACTTGGACTCTCAATGTCCTTACTTCTCTAGTTTTCTTGGGATGTATTTCCCACCAAGTCTCTAGTCTCCTATTCGATTATCAATCATCCTCATTGGGTTTGCTTTGGGCATAATGGTGTTATCTCTCGTTGAGATTTTGGGTTTGAGGTCAAATGAGCCTTCCAAGGCTTGAACCGTGGGTGTAGTACTCATGGGTTAGGGTCTAGTGTTGCTACTGGACTCGAGTTAATCTTCCTCTATGTGAGGTGTTTTCCCTGTCTATCCCGTCCACCATTGCACCTAGCCTTGGTGGTCACATGATTTGGTAATGGCCATGGTTGGTCACAATGCCTATCGACCTTAAATTAGCAACACATAACATACCACTTAGCCATCCTATTCTAGCCACAACTTCCACAGGTTCGAACCATGAACCTGTGGTTCCTAGGGGCTCTCGAATACACTGCACACATGGAGTCTAATAGCCTAACTTAATTCAACAATATTTTCCAGGTTCGATCCTGAACCTGTCCATCTTGGTGGCTTCGAATACAACCTAAAAATGATGAACAACTTAATTCTACCACTTAGCCATTCTTATTCGACCCGTCTAACATTATTTTTCTTAAGTTTCTCCTCAAAATCAATTATGTTTCTGGGTATCAAATTGACATAAAAACAATAATATCATCAATCCTAATCTTATTCATTCGACCTAATAATTCTTATCATGAATGATTCTAGAAAAATAAAATAACGCTAACTAATTGAATCTGAATCAATATCAACCTTACAATGATTTCTTGAAGGATGAACTCTTGAGTGAACCTTCAATCCGAGACCCACTGCTCCAATATCGATTAACCCCAAACCTCCAAATCGAATCACAACACCTCCTTTCTTGAGAACCTCTCAGATCTTTGGTGTATTGTTGATGAATTTGTGATTCGATCATCTCTTGGAGGCGCGGATTTAAGGAGTATATTGGAGAGTAACTCCATGGGTCTTTCGGTTTTTGGGGTGAATAACCTTACCATTTGAGTGCTATTTCCATTTCTATGGTTTCTTCCTAGGTTGACTTGTGGGATTATCTATACTCGTGAAGAGGACAAGGAAGCTAGGTCAAAAGAAATTAATATTAACTGTGTTGAAGGATAGTGATGGTTCGAAGGTGTATGGGGAAGAGATGGGGGCGGACAAAAAGATAAGGTAGGGTTATAGGTTTTGAAGATTGTGTGAGTGGAGGAGTGGTGATTTATTTTAAGTATTGGGTGAGTTATTAGTTAAAGTGTGGTAATTTAATACCCGCGTTTTGTTAAACTGTGTCAAATTCGGATCCGTCCTGGAACCGTCACAAATTTGAGAGTTTATATTGTTAGAGTCGTTATGTAATACTTGAATTTATTTCTGAGTCCTTAATTATCCACTAACATTTCCTGAATCTCAGATTTTTTTCTGGTTGGCGTGTAGTGTCAGTCTGTGCGAAACTGGGATAACCTCCCGTTCTCACTACAATAACATGAGTAAGTGATAATTTCACTGTTCCTTGGTGAGATTTCCGGGTGACAATATGTGCAGGTTTGTTATCCGTTTTAACACGTAACGGTCTAGTCAGGCGTTCTAGTCACAGAAAATGAATTGTCAATAATATAAATATTAGGGAAATTTTACCATTTGTCACAACCACGCACTTAGTGCCATAAAGATAGTGCCTCCAAATTCTCAGTGCGAACACGACTGATCCTAACTCTAGATCATAGGTTGTGTAGTTTTTCTCATGGGTTTTCAGCTGTCGAGAAGCGTATGTTATCACCTTCTCTCTCTGCATCAGCACAGCTCCCAAACCTTTGTGTGATGCGTCACAATACACAACAAAATCTTCACTACCCTCAGGTAAGGCCAAAATAGGTGCACTACACAATCTTTCCTTAAGGAGTTGAAAAGCTTCTTCCTCTTTATCTCCCCATTCGTATTTCACATTCTTTTGTGTCAGTTTCGTCAACGGCTTAGCTATCTTAGAAAAACCTTCAATAAACCTTTGGTAATAGCCGGCAAGTCCTAACAATTAGCGTATTTCAGTGGGCGTTGCCCAATCCTTTATTGCCTCAATCTTGGCGGGATCCACGTGAATGCCCTGACTATCTATCACGTGACCCAGAAACTGCACAGTCGATATCCAGAATTCACACTTCGAAAACTTGGCATATAACTCCTCCTTTTTCAATAATTCCAGAATTAGCTTGAGGTGTTCCTCATGCTCTTTCTCATTCTTGGAATATATCAGGATGTCGTCAATGAATACTATTAAGAATTTATCCAAATACGGCTTACACACCCGATTCATGAGATCCATGAATACCGCTGGTGCATTAGTCAAGCCGAATGACATAACTTGGAATTCGTAATGGCCATATCAGGTTCGGAACGCGGTCTTCGGGATATCCTCTTCCCGGACTCGGAGTTGGTGATAACATGATCTCAGGTCTATCTTGGAATAAACTGATGAACCTTGCAACTGATCAAATAAATCGTCAATTCTCGGCATTGGGTACCTATTCTTGATGGTTAGCTTATTCAGCTCCCGATAGTCAATACACATCCTGAAGGATCCATCCTTTTTCTTAACAAACAAGACCGGAGCTCCCCACAGCGAAGAACTCGGTCTGATAAAACCTTTTTCGGACAGTTTAGCTAACTGATCAGATAACTCCTGTAACTCCGTCGGTGCTAGCCGATAGGGTGCTCGCGCTACAGGCGCGGCTCCTGGCACCAAATCGATTTGAAATTTGATCTGTCTGGCCGGTGGGAGTCCAGGTAGGTCTTCTGGAAAAACTTTCGGGAAATCCCTTACGATTGGCACATCTTCCAATCATTTCTCTCCGGGCTCCTTTTCCTTCTTCTCAGTAACGTGAGCTAGAAATAGGTGGCATCCTTTCTCAATGCACTTCTGCACTTTCGTACACGAGATGACGCTCAATCTTGACGAACGCGCACGATCGCTCCGATCTCCTTCAATTAACAGAAACTTGTTCCCATAGGGTACTCTGACGATCTTTTCATCACAGATGATGACGGCATGATATTTCGATAGCCAATCCATTCCTATGATGACGTCAAAACTACCCAACTCTACTGGCATCAGGTCAATGTTGAATGGGCGGTTTAATAAATTTAGAGTGCAACCCCTTATAATGGTATCTATTCTTTCTAAGTTCCCGTTAGCTAATTCTATGTCGAAGACATTATCTAAGGTGGTCGGGGCTATTTCAATTAAAGGACGAAAAGCAGTCGACACAAAACTTCTATCTGCTCCCGTGTCGAATAATACTGAAGCATAACGATTATTTAAAAGAAACGTATCCGTCACCACATTCGGGTCATCCTGGGCTTCCCTTCTGCCTATAGCATAAACTCTTCCACGGGCTCCTCCTCTGGTTTCCATTGTTGACCACTGCTACCTGGTTACCTGGTCCACCACCATTTCCCTGGTTTCGGGGCTTGTTGCACTCATTTCGGTAATGACCCTTTTTACCGCACCCAAAGCAGGTGACTTCCGCCCTACGGTTGTGGGGTGGTGCTGCTTGAGCGGTGGCTAGGGGTCTTGACCTACAGTTCTTGGCCAAATGTCCTACTCTCTGGTAGTTGTGACATTTCACTGTGCACTGTCCCTTGTGATGTAGCTTACATCGGTTGGAAAGAGGTGCATTCTTGTCATACCCCCTCTTATCACCTGAACCAGCTGCGTAAGCTTTGGCTACATCCTGCCTTTTGTTCTGAGAGTTGCTGTTACTACCCTTTGAGTGATCTTCCCACTTCCTCTTGTGGTCAGCACTCTTTTCTGGGACATCCTCCAGTTCTTGATCCATCAACTTGTTTGCTATCTCTATGGTCTCTTTAAGATCTGCAACTCTCGAGGTAGTCACATCACCTCTTATGGACTTCGATAAACCACCGATATACCTCTCAATCAACCTTGCCTCAGTCTGAACCATTTTAGGACATAACAAAGCCAACTCTTGAAATCTCTGGTTGTAAGCAGCCATATTGTTGTTCTGCACCTTCAAATTCCAAAATTCTATTTCCAACTTCTTGACCTCATTTCTTGGGCAATATTTCCCAAGTACTAATTCCTTAAAGTCTTCCCACGACATAGCATAAGCAACATCCATGTTGGCAGATTTCATGTAGTTGTTCCACCAGGTCAAAGCGGCATCCATGAAAGTGAAAGACGCATACTTGACCCTGTCGTCATCGTTACAACCACTGATGCGAAACACGGTTTCTAGCTTCTCAATCCATCTAGTCAGGCCGACGGCTCCCTCTGTTCCTCCGAATCCTCCAACCATAATCTTTCGGAATTCGGAGTAAGTGCAACCACGGCTGTTGGTCACTGGCCTTGACGTTCCGGTGTTGGTGGTTAAATTGTTTGCGGCTGCGAGAGCGGCGGCCACATGATCAGTAACGAGCTGATCCAGAGTTGCTTGATTCACCACTGGTGGATTTGCCGCGACCCTAGTTTGGGCGGCGTTCTCAGCAACTTGGCCCTGTGCGGCTCTAGCCGGGGCGGCATTCTCAGCAGTCCTTCCCCTTACTGTCCTTGTTGGGGTAGGTGTGTTAGCAGTTTGTCCTCGTGTGACTCTGGTTGACTTTCGTTTAGGTGCCATTTATCTGCATCACAAAAAAATGACGATAAATGAGATCTCGATTATGGAAGGAAAGAGTCATATGAATATATGGATAGTGCAACAGAATACAAGAATAAAGTCAACCACAGAGGAAAAACGAATAATCAGATAGAAAACCAAGCTTGTTATATATATATATCGAAAGGATAACGGTTTACAAAATAACAAGCATGGCTAAAAGTTAGTGCTGGAATACTAAGTGATAACTAATCAACCTACGAATACATCCACAACTACAACTACTCTAGGCTCGGTCACTATCTAGGCGTAACTGCTCAAATACTAAAGTCATTCCTTCAATGGTAGTCTTCAACTGCGCAACACGGTCTCTCAACTCCTGATTCTCTCTCATCACTGCTTCAATCGTATACTCTGCAGTCATAATCCTCTGCCACTGAGTACGATCAACACCTCTAGCTCTCCTCAACATTCCCTGCATCCTGGTCTGGCCTCTGCCCAAACCAATAGCCCTAAAGTCCAAGTTCCTAAGCTCTCTACCATGCAATCTCTCCAAGGCGTCCAATCTAGCTCTCAGTCCGATCATCACACGTCGGTCAGAATACATCTCCTCAAACAACACACAAGCAGCCCTGTCAACAGTCCCAATCCTCCTCTCCACACTCTGAATACGGTCAGACTGCTCTAACCTCTCGATCTGGTCTGAGTGCACATCAAGTAAACTTGCCTGATTCGCCAACTGAATCCATATCTGCTCCATTTTAGTGGGTTCCTCGAGCTTTGCAAGTGGAGAAACCACTGGTGATGGAAGTGGAGTAGGCATCGGAGATGGAGGTGGTATGAACGAAGGAGATGACGGTGTGTACTCTGGGCTAGCTGCACGTACACCTGTGCTGATATCACAAGCAATATCCATCCACTGACTGTCACTTACATCCTGTATCTGGGCATCCCTGGAACTCTGCCCTACCTCAAATATACCCTGCACATCCTCTATGATGCCCTTACCATCCTGTGGCATCATCACCTGATCCAAATCCATAGGTGCATCTCTGTCCCTGTCATCATCTGCACAGATAGAAGTGTCCTCAATAGGTGCTGTCACAGCTGGGGTAGGCTCATCCTGAACCTGCTCTAGATCCTCCACTGGATCCTCATCCTCATCTGAGTAAGACTCAATAGATCTCCTAAGTCTCTGGCTGGGAGGGGAATGGTCTGGAGATGACATGGGTGACTGAGATGGTGATGCGGTAGGGGTACCCTCATAATCTGATCGGGTCCTCTTCCTAGGTGATAGAACTGGAAAATCTGAGAATTGCAGACAATACCCAGAATACACCAACATACGAGCAGTGCGCCGGCTGATGGGTGGGGTATCCTGAACATGCTGGGTGAAAGTGTAAAGCTGGGTAAATATGGTGAGGTAGACACTGGGGTGGTGTGTGTATGCTGAGCTGGACTGGGTGGCTAAGCAGCGGCTTTGACAACCTCCATCAACGGGTCATCCGCAAGTGGAACTGGTCGTCACAACGGAGAAGTGTGTCTAGCAGCAGATACCTCATCATGTGCATCGGAAGGGAGAGACATAGTCTGTGACAAATATGGTGTGACACGTGTAAGTATATAGAAAATACTTATATCATATATGCTTAATAAAATACTCAAATAGTATATCATAACACTTAATCATATAAAACAAATAACGCTCAAATCATAGCAAGCTAAGCTGGCAGGCATCTGGCGGTCATAAGGAAAAGTTTTTCATAAATCGGTTATAGTTTAAGGTTTTCATAAACCTAGTTCTCTATAACCTGGCTCTGATACCAATCTGTAACACCCCAAAAATCAAGATATTGCGGAAGCATACACTTTGGGTGCTACTAAATCAATAATCACAACACAAGATATAGAGAACTGATTAAAAATCCGTTTTAAAATACATTACATATTCAAAGTCATATTGTCTTACATAAAATTCATTTCAAATAAAATGTAGCCCATTTAACAAAGCGGTCCCAAATTTCAGAGTTAACGCAACAATAAAAATATTTCCATCAATTATTATGACCATTGCCATGCCCTGCCTTCAGTAAACACACCTCAGTTTCCTGAAAAAACATGCTAAAAGTCAGCTAACGTTGGTGAGTTCATAGGTTTAAAGTAAAGAAGCACATATGGACCATAGCAATATTCAGCAAACAATTCAGCAATAACACACTATCCCGCTATGCAAACACTAAGCCTCATCTAACCGAACTAGACAAACAGCATGCCAAGCTGACATTAGTAAATAAAGGGTGCCCGCGAGTGTTAATCCCCAGACACTCGGCCAAATTTCATATGGTATACATTCGCATTGACTATGACGAGCCAACCGAACGGGGGTGTCATCCTCAATAGATCTATTTATATCACACGCGTTTCCTAACCGGAATTGACGGTTGATGATAGTGGGCGCAATGGGATTCAGCTAAACTTAGGTTTCTACATATAAGTGTGTATAAAAACAAAATCCATTTTTGGTCCATGAAAACAATTTTTGCATGTTTCTCACCCCAAGGTTTAATAAACAAAACGTATAAAAATATGGGGCTATAAACTCACCTTAAAACAATAGCAACCTGCTAATCAATCAACAAAACAGTGCAACCGCTCCGACACGCGACCTAAATCAGTATGGTAAGTCTTAGCGAAATATTCGTGTCTTATATGTCTTAATTCAATTGAAAAGTTTACGTGTGACCAGTGCTCGTGTATTTCTTGCTTGCTGTGTGGTAAAGTATATTTCAAAATGATTTATCGTATGTAACTCTTTGGTGATGGCTCTTGGTGAAAATATATGGTGAATGTACGTGCGATGGAACTTCCGTGCTCTGCTTGTAGCAATTGCGTAAGTAATATATATATATATATATATATATATATATATATATATATATATATATATATATATATATATATATATATATTTAATAATTACATATTTAATTAATTAAAACTTATAATTAAATAAATGATCATTGAATAATTAATTTAATAATGTTGCTAGTGGGGTATTATTATATTATAAATTGTTATATTCATTTATAATATAATAGTAATTATAAAGGAAATTAGAAGTATTTAATCCTTGAGAATTTATTAAGTGCGAGTGCATTAGTGCTAAAAATGTGTTTATAATTCTCATAAGACCTAAAAATATTAATTTAGGAAAATTAATATTTTTAATAATTAAAATAGTCTGTTTCGTCTTTTAGTCGATTTTTGTCAAAAAAATTCTAAGTGTTGAAATTTTAGAAAAATCGGGCATGACTCATTCGTTTATTCAAGCTTTCCCATTTTTCTCAAGTATTGCAAATAATCTCTTTTTATCACTAAAATCACAAAAATGGTCTAAAATGTATATTTATCGATATAACTATACTTATCGTTATAATTACTTCACTATTATAGTTTTCGACACCAAAGTCAACGTTTAGTCAAAATTCCTTCAAAAGTCAACGAAAGTCAATATTTCTAACTTATGGGCCAAAATTCCTTTTAGTTGGCTTTTTGGGCCTAAATTGCCGAAACAAGCTCAAAATGGTTTTTATCGATATAATTTGTTCTATTTTACAAAAATAATCATGGCGAGTCTAAAAATGTTCAAAAATTTATTTTTATCTCCCAGGTGGTTTATTGGGCCGAATAGGCCACCTTTAGCCCAAAATCACATTTTTAGTCCGATAACTAGTTAGCCCTTTTTAGTTACGTTATATTTTACGTTATATATTAAATAAGCCAATAAGCACTTCAATTAAGCCAATTGTTTCAAAACAGCCCCTATGGGCCGAATACATGATGGGCTTGGTCCATGTGCACCATTTTAGTGTTTACGCGCATTGGTCCTGTAATACCTGAAATTCTATAACATGTAAAATGACCAAATTGCCCCTGAGAATTTAAAATCTAAATAAAACATATGTAAAGCACCAAATAAATTTCAAACTTCTAACAATGAACAAGTTATGATCCCAAATAATTTTAAAAACTACATTTAACATTTATATAAGCCATGAAAATTACAAAAATGCCCTTGGGCGCCTAATGTTTTTTTTAAATTCAAAACCTATGATTTAATTATAGAAATTAAAGGAAAATTAAGGGAAATTAAAGGGATAATCAAAGCAATAATTACCCAATCAATAATCCCGAAAATTTGGCCTTGTAACCTCCCTTTTGACCGGTCCTTATTGTTAAAATCCAATCACCACATTTTCCTATCAAACCCTAGTTACCGATTGAAGAAAGAAACACACAAACATTTCTCTAGCCTTCATTCGATCACCACAAATCCCTAAACTATTTTTCTGAGTTCGAGTACAATCCTAAGAAGCCTAGAAAAATAGCAAATCGAATTGTGGTAGCCTAGTTCAAGCGCTTTCGAAATTTTCTTGTGTCGAGTACAAAGGTGAGGTAAATTCCATATTAATTCGTTCGACCTTTGTAAAATTTATTCTCTATTTTTCCTGGGTAACTCACATCATATAGGACCTGTGAAAATTTTTTCCAAGGTCGTTGATCATGTTCTTGCGTGTGGGACAATTTTGGGGTCGATTTAAGCCAAACCGAGAGGGCCAACTTTGTTTCGTTCTATCCGATCATCCACAAACTGTTCTGGTATTTTTCTGTGATCCTAACAATCATATAGAACACATGTAAAATGCTAAACATGAATCATGCACGTTAGTTTGGGTGTTTGTAAATTAACGAGTGATAAACCTTAAAACATGCAAAACGGATTAAAATACATGGTACGAATTTTATGGGTTACACGTATAATTTTCATGGCTTCCATATGAATCATATAACCTCAAAAAATTATGGTCTTGATTCGTTATAGCTTAAAAATGCGTTTTAGGAAATTATGTGCAAACCGGGTTTTTGCGTTAAAAGGGAAACGAGGGCCAAAAATACATAATGATCGATTTAGGGTTTATACTTGATAAGATCTGAATATAAATGAGTTTAAATGATGATGGAATGATTACATGATGGATTAGATCGACTAGGGTTGGTTTTGTTAAAGAATTGTGTTTAACATTTTGTTAATTAAATTAAAAGGGGGTGTTTGTTAATATTAAAACTCGTGGACTATTTTTACCATGTTCTATAGATGGAATACAATATGTAAAAATTATGACATGAGGGGCTTAATGTAAAATTAACAAGATATAGAATTGTTTATATTTTTATGTGTCGAATTAATAAATAAATTAAGTAGAGGGACTAAAAACGTAAATATTGGAAACTTGAGGTCATTTTGAGTAAATAATAATATTAGGATGGTCCGGTGTAAATATGGATAATTAAGGGGGCTAATATGTAATTATTATGAAATTAAGATTTAAAATATATGTTTTATAATTAAAGGGACTAAAAGTGTAATTATGGGAAACAAGAGGGTTATGTCGTACCACACATTAATTTGGAAGGTAAATTCTGTAATTAATTAAATATATGGGTTAATAATGTAATTAAGGATATTATATGGGTTAAATTGTAAATTAGGAAACTATAGGGTTTATTTTGTAACTTTTATAAGTAAAGGGTTCAAAGTGTAAAATATGGAACTTGATGGACCAAAGGAGAAATTCTGAATTAATGAGGTGTTTAAATAAATAACTTATGGTATTTTCATTCTAGACCT
>CP139506.1:218715134-218745944 GCA_021014915.2 Artemisia tridentata subsp. tridentata
AGAAGACGAATCAAAACCAACATAGTTCTAAAAGGTCACATTAAAATGTTTACGTTGCCAAATTTAAAGAAGCATGATAATAAAATGGCTCCCTAAATTACCGGTTGTCACACTAGATCACGTCTAACGCCTCGTTTTTTCCTTTGAATCTCGGCGATCAGCAACTAAATTTTTAGAATTTTAGTTTTCGTCGTCTAACTTTGAAAAATCATATCTCCTTCGTTATAAGTCGGTTTTTAGTGATTCTTGCGGCCACGATTTCATTTTTGATAGAACTTTCTGAATATGAAGGCCAAAATAGTTCAAAAGTTTCTGAGTTTTCCAGACTTTGCATTTTTGGACAGAACCTTATCTATACTTGTTAAAACTCATTTTCTTGGTTCTAAAGTTGATCATACCACTTCAAATCAACTCCACAAGTTCGCAAATCCTACCATACACCTTCTTAGGGTGTCATGGGGTCCTAAACATCACCAACCTTGGTGGATTTCATGAGATTATTAGTGAAACTTATAGATCTAGTGTTAAAGATAGTTTATGTGCAAAGTGGTATCTAAAACATAAATATGTTGCATGATTAACTAGTATAACTTGAAAATACATAAACATATGAATCAAATGAAAGTATAAGATGATCAAAATGTGTTCTTGAAACTTACTTGGATATTTGATGAGTTTTGATGAGAAATGTGTAAGAAACTTGAGATTTAATCACAAAACCTTAACTAGGAAGGTAAATGGAGCTTGATTTATGCTTGAACTTCAAAAATTTATGGATGATCTTGGTGTTCTTGGGTTTGGCCGAACCTAGGAGATGGGATGGGAGGGTTTTGATCTTTTTTTTAGCTAGTTGGTTTGTTAGTGTATGTGTTTATCTAATTAAATCAAGAAACATATAAACATAAACATTAAATGAGATGGTACTTGTAATTAAGTGTATGGAGAATTAGGGGGTTTAGGGGGGGGGGGACATGTGGGCAAATATGGAAGGATTTGATTCGAATTAATGCTCATGTCTCCATTTAATTAGAGTTTAGCTAGTTTAAGGTATACATTGAGTGTTATCGGGTACCGAGTTAACTAGAAATAAATCATGACGAGTTAAAATAAATACGAAAAAGTTGTAAAAATTGTAAAATCATATTCCTTGCAAGAATCGGGTGTTAGAATGATTATCAGATTGAAATTTCGTAAACCGACGGAGTTTTAAGCGTCAAACGAAAAATATAGCAATTGGTTTAAAAATACCGGGTAAAGTAATAATATAATCTCTATATGATTATAATTAGTCTGAAAATGTGTTAGGATCATAGTCGGGAGTATTGGGTATAATGTTAGTAGAAATGACTGAGTGGTAACGTTAATCAAACAATTAAGCATACGTTAATGAAAATCACACAAACCCATGCATGAACTGATATGATAATGATGTTACTGATGATATGTAGACTACTCTAGTCTGTATGATGTTTCTTTACTGATGATGCATGAATACGCAGCTAAACCTAACCGGTTACGCGCATTTGAGTACCCGTAAACCAGGTTTACAACATGATGAATGATGCCCATGAATAGTGATTTCCCTCCGGGAATGAATAGTGTCACGTGAATAGTAAAATTTTTGACGACTTCTCAAAGTCTCAAACTGACTTCAAAAATGATGAATAGTGATCGAATAGTGATCGGTGAATAGTGAATGATGAATAGTATGCATGAATAGTAAATTGTCGGGTTTTGGAAAATGACCTGTAATTGCGATTTGTGACATTTTATTTAAGTAATCTTATACACATATGTCTTACTCATACTATATTTTAGCAGTGGGTTGTAAACACATAGGTTGCAAGTTTTGTATGGGCGGAACTTGGAACTGAATGGATTTACAATGCCATTGTTGTGGGAACATTCTTTAAAGGCTTTACATGTTAATCAAACTCTATGAACTCACCAACCATTGTGTTGACACTTTTTAGCATGTTTATCTCAGGATCTTAAGGAATTAGCATTGGATTGGAGCATAGAGTCGCGTGACATGTTTTGAAGACTTTATACATTCGTATTTACCATTCGAATGGTAACTTTTCAACACTTCTCATTTAGAGGTCATTTTCTATAACTTGTAGTTTGTATTATGAAGTAACACCCCAGTGACACAATCTTTCAGTGCGATATTTTGGGGGTGTTACAGATTGGTATTAGAGACTTGGTTATAGAGAACTAGGTTGCATATATTACCTAGACTAGAACTGCATTATACGTTAAAACTATCCTCTTTATTTGCTTTACACACACACTTCATGCGTATATGCATTTTGTTAGTTGTTTGTTTAGAGCCATGCTGTTGGATGATATGACTTTAGTGTTAATAAAGAAACCCATAATTTAGTCGAGTCATTAAAAATATGGAGCTCAGTAATAACTAATTATTTAACTTGATCTTGTGACAGTTCTTGTTTGATGAGACATAAGATTTGAGTTAAATAATATTATTACTTAGCTTTAGGGATTTGATGACTTGGTTATCTTACTATCTATCTCAGAAAGCAAGTTTTGTATCAGGAAATCTTAAGTAGGATGACTTATAATCTCCTTATTTGAATGGATTGGGACGCCTCTTTATTCAAATAAAGAAATTATAAACCACCAAACCATAAGTTTATAACCCATTACATACATAAATTTGGACGCTTCTTTATGTAAGTAATGAATTATAAATGAGTGGGCTTATTTGTATCCGATACGACTCCCTAACCGCTATTTCCGATGAATCAGAGCAAACCCCACTGATTCAGAAATCCCGAAACCACGCATTTTCTTAGACACACCGTAAGTAGTTAACATCAACAGAACTTCGGGACGAAGTTCCCTTAAGGGGTAGGTACTGTAACAATTCGCATTTTAGGGTTACTATTCACTTTCACTATTCACTCCTGAAATTTTTATTCTACATTCTTATAAGTTAACCTAATTTCTTGATAACACGAGAGTTTTACACTCGTCGAGTCATTTTTGCAAGTTTCACAAAACCGTGTCTGAGATTTACGTTTAAGTTTAAACGAAATTTAGGCATCCTGATATGTCCATACAACATTATAAACATGAGAAATATGTGTTTTTCACATCATACAGTATTTTCAAGAGTTTTGGAATTTTACATTTTGCGGTTTTGCGTTTTACACGTTTTAAGCGTTTTAAGCCTACGTTTCTAGGTTTTCACGACTTTAAGCATCCCGATAGAACCTATCACTCATTTAATATGCTAATATAGAGTATATTGATAAGTTTTAACATATTTATAAGTTTCATATTTTTAGGATACGCGGTTTTAAGTTTCGTAACTTTACGACTTACAGTTAGCGATTAACAGGACCAAAACTCACTCCGTAAACAAGATAATACCAAGACTAAGAATCTAGTCACCCTCCTATCTATAATGGCCGACTATAGGAAGTTTCACCAAGCCTTGGTGGCTTGGTGATAAGTATTGAACTTTAGGATAGCATACATGTGTCTAAACTTCCTATGCTTCCTAAAATATCCTAAACTTGCACCTCCTCATTCTAGCCTAAATAAACTCATTCATTGACCAAGAAAAAACTCATCCTCACTTATTTTTCACATCAAAACCGAACCAACCTAATTCATACACATTCTTCATCCTTTGATTTCAAGTTACAAGTTATACATAGAAGATGAAGGCCTAGTTAATCTCTACATGAATCTTAAGTTTATTTGGTCATTCCATGGTTGGATTAGGAGCTACACAATGGTCTAGGGGCTGAATAAATAAGGTTTCTACAACGGTTAGATCAAGGTTATCAAGGGTTAGCAAGAGTTGTGTTGAAGGATTGGAAGCTAGGGTTTTCTTCTTGAAGCTTTAAGTTAGTGATCTTGATTCTTGTCCTAGTTATTTCATCACAAGGATTGTAAGCAAACTCCAATATTTACCTTTGATTTCTTTAAATATTAGTATTTCATGTATTTAATATGCTCTATATGCTTATTATACTTGATTATGCTTGGTAAATCGGACTAAAACACTAGAAACATCGTAAGGACTATGTTTGCAAAACAGAAACTGGACAGGAGGTTATAAATGGATTTTCTGTGAAAAATACGTAGACTGAGAAACTTAGGTGAAAACATAGGGAGTTAGATCAAAGTCTTGTGGACGTTTCTCCGGGCGGCTCGTGCCGTAACTCATCCCAATGAATAAACAAGAGCCAAAACGGCAAAACATGTCAAAAATTGAGTAACATATTTTAAATGGCAAACTCATAGAAATTGCATATAACCAACTGTTTGTCAAAACACAAAAGTTGTAGCTAAAATCCAAACTTGAACGTGGCCAAAAACCGGGCATAAAAAGGAGTTGTATAGACCAACTTATGGTCATCTCCATGAGACTAAAATCTGCTGTAACAAACAGCTCATACATCTAAGGGCAGATTGGTAATTTAACCCTATTAAATAAATTCTAGGGTAGTGGGACCCGCTATTCAGTAAATTTTATTCAATTACCTTTCCAACGACGTAAAAACCGAGTCGTGATCATTTACGGTTTAGAAATGACGTATTAATTAAGTCGGAAATACTAAAATAACTTGAAACCCGTAACGTGACAAATATTAATACTTGACCACTTTTACTTACAAACGTTAAACATCCAAGCATAACTAATGTAATAACTATATAAGGCATGTTTATATATTCACTTCGTTGTTTTAGAACCTAAGACATAACATCATATTCTAGATTACGCGTAGAGGTTTTCCCGGTTTATCCATCGATTTCGCGATACGTTTTGATATCATTAGTTCACGGTTAGTTCGTAGCCCCACTTTTACTCTTTTAACCGTTTACAAACTCTTTGGGGGAGATACATGCTCGTTTTTCTTAAACACTTTAATCGTTTATTGAAAATACTCTACTCGCTTTATTGGAATACATGATTTATATTTACATATGGATAAAAGAGCATTCAACATTTATACTTATATGCCCTGTTGCGTGACTATTACTATGTAATTATCATAGAGCGATTGCTAGAGGTTAGGGTGTGTTAACAGTAGTCTTTGGGAAGTGGCTCCCAGTAATCTTTGGGAAGAGGCTCCCAACATGTGCAATTTAGTGGCTAGTAGTAATCTTTGGGAAGAGGCTCCCAGTATGTGTGGTTTGTGCATACGGATCTGTCGTGTGATTTTATTTAAGTAATCGTATGCACATATGTCTTACTCATACTATATTTTAGCAGTGGGTTGTAAACACATAGGTTGCAAGTTTTGTATGGGCGGAACTTGGAACTGAATGGATTTATAATGCCTTTGCTGTGGGAACATTCTTTAAAGGCTTTACATGTTAATCAAACTCTATGAACTCACCAACCATTGTGTTGACACTTTTTAGCTTGTTTATCTCAGGATCTTAAGGAATTAGCATTGGCTTGGAGCATAGAGTCGCATGACATGTTTTGAAGACTTTATACATTCGTATTTACCTTTCGATAGTACACTGAAAAATGTTTATGTAATCTTGTACTTCGGGACCTCATGTTTGTAACTCTGATTTCTTTTATCGAATGGTAACTTTTCAAAACGTCTCATTTATAGGTCGTTTTCTATAACTTGTACTTTGTATTATGAAGTAACACCCAGTGACACAATCTTCCGCTGCGATATTTTGGGGGTGTCACATGACAATTCTTTTGGGTTCTTCCTGAGATAGGAAACAAGCAATTCTTTTGGGTTCTTCTTTTTTTTTGGGTAAAAGGGTTAACACACCCTGGCAAAATACATTACACCAAAAAACGTTGAAGTACAAAGGATGAGGACGTACACCCCTCATCAAAGTCCCTAAGGATACTACCACTACCACTATATAAGAATGACAGGCCATTCTTATAACTACCAGATCTAAATACAACTAACCATGACTAGCAATAAAAATACAATACATCACAACTCAAATAAAATTTAAGTCTACTTAGTCATCATAGCGATCCAGATCATAAACATGGTCTAAGCGACCCAACCTTCCAGCATATCCGAGCTTGAACCAATCTTCCAAAAAGTACGAGTGAACATATATGAAGACATACCATGCTCAAGTCACAATGCAATATACCAAATCAAATTCATTTGCGTCTTCTATTAGTATTATGCATATGCATAATCTAATAACCTAATAAGAGTGCAAACCGCAGCAAATCGAATTTGAACATAACCAAAGGGTTTTGAACAAGACCCTTCAAACTTAACTTCCAACACTATTCGACGCAGTAGCAGATTCACATAACATATAGCAAGCCGACTTGATTAAATCTACCCACATAAGGAACGAATAGCAAAACCCCAAAAGCTTCTCACCTTCTTCACTTATAGATCTTCATGTATGAATTCAGTTCACAAATAGTAAAAAACCATGCACTTACACACTACAGCAACGAAACACCACCATAAGCATGTAACATACAAGCTGATAAGAAGCCTTGAAAACACGATCCTCATAACGCTAGAAACAGCTGCAGGATCGTTCACCACATCAAACCAATTACCAAAGGATGGATCAGGAACGAAGCAAACCCTAAACGTAAGGGTTGCTTGTAATTAGTCCGAAGAAACACTACCAATGCATGTACAATAACAATCAGCATATGTCATCAACGTCCAAATCATGCAGGTAGACACACATAATCAACACCAAGCCACACACTAGACGAACAGAAAAGCTCGTTGAATGAGAATATGGTGAACCCTAACAAAGAGATCCACCCAAGCGCAGCCATGATGAAATTTTGCAACCATAAATGAACCAGCCATAACCAACTTCCATCTCTCCCATAACCCACATCCACATACAACCACAACAAAACCCATTAGATCATACCAGCAGCAACACAATACCCTAACATGGGTATACGTCTAGCAGTAAATTAACCGAACCCTAAAAGGGTTAGGTATATCGTAGCAGTATCACACACACCCAAACCAACGATTAATATAGATATATCAATAAAGAACAATCAAAACCGACTTTAAATAGGCAATATATATGTCGGTAACAACCAGATCCAAATCAAAGCGAAACCCTAAAAAAATAAGAACCGATTAGAAAAAACTAAGTCGGTTTATGAGAGGGAATCGTTAAGGGTTTTCTGCATATTAGATCGACCCTATAATATATATAGAAAGATGATAAAAACCGACCTATGAAGATCAGACCCAGGGTGCGATTAAAAACAACTGGCGAATTAAAACCCTAAAAAAATTTAGGGTTGAAAATCACCACTTGTTAGGGACGATTTCAGGAAAAACGAATCACTCCTCTATCCAGAAAACAACAACACATAAACCCGATTGCATATCCTTCAGTAAGAATGATAGAGAGGCGGATTTATGGTTGAATTAGGCCGGAATGATAGGGATAGAGGAGGCTGAAAAAATCGCCCCTAGAGGGAGAGAAAACTAGGGTTTTCACAGAGATAGGAAACAAGCAAACAAACAAGCACTTATAAAACCTTGTTCATTTGTAGCATGTGTCATTCTCCTTATCATTACACCAGACTGCACATCACCAATCACATGATCAAGTGAATGATCTTTTTGAATTCTTGTATGTGGAGTTGAAGGAGCTTGATATGTAATAGGAATGTTTTTCATATCCACTCCTATGTCATCATCAGAAAGATCAGTAGAAACTGTTGGACTAATAGTATCATCATTTAGCCCAACAGTATTAACATTTGGCCCAGCAGTACTAACATTTGGCCCAGCAGTACTAACATCATTAGTACTGTTTTCAGGATTCTGTTGATCATCAACTCCACTTTCTTTATTTCCATCTTCAGCACCCTTCTTTTCAGCATCATTAGAAGGTTGTGGTTCATCATTGTTAACATCCTTTGAAGATGAATCAAACAGTGAACCATCTTTCCACAGTGGCATCATAAGGTAGTCTTGGCTAGATCCTATCTCCATGCTAGATTGACCTGCATCAAAACTATCTTTTGAACCTGCAAAATCATTAGAGTTTGTACCTGCAACAATTGGTACATAATTCATTGATTCTGTTAGCATATCAATATCAAACAGCCACTCAGGTCCATCTCCTGCAACACTAGACTTATTCTC
Organism: Artemisia tridentata subsp. tridentata; assembly: GCA_021014915.2. Classification (NCBI taxonomy): domain Eukaryota; kingdom Viridiplantae; phylum Streptophyta; class Magnoliopsida; order Asterales; family Asteraceae; genus Artemisia; species Artemisia tridentata. The sequence continues at coordinate 218,723,264 of CP139506.1, forward strand.
CAAGAACTCAACATGCAAGTTTTCTTCTACCTTCCTAGTTCTAATTTTGTATACCCTAAAAGCCTTACTATTCATAGAGTACCCAACAAAGAATCCCTCATCAGATTTTCCATCAAACATGCCCAAATGATCTAAAGTATTAAGAATGGTAACATGATATCCAAATGGTCTCATGAAGCTTAGAGATGGTTTTCTACCTCTAAATAGTTCATAAGGAGTCTTGTTATGAGGCTTCACTACTAAAACCCTGTTCTGCACATAGCAAGCAGTATTAACTGCTTCAGCCCAAAATGTAGTAGGTAACTTAGAGTCAGCTAACATGGTTCTAGCAGCCTCAATCAGTGTCATGTTTCTCCTTTCAGCAACACCATTCTGCTGAGGAGTTCTAGCTACACTAAATTCCCTCTTAATACCTTTTTTATCACAAAACTCATTCATAACTCTATTCTTAAACTCTGTTCCATTATCACACCTGATTATTTTTACTTTCTTATCAGCTAGATTTTCTATCTTAGTAATAAAGCTCTTAAGGATGCCCCTAGTCTCATCCTTGGTAGCTAAAAAGAAAACCCATGTAAACCTGCTATAATCATAAGTGACAACAAGATAATATTTCTTATTCATCAGGCTACTCACAAAAGTTGGACCGAACAAGTCTATATGTAACATGAATAAAGGCTGAGTAATAGATTTTTGAATCTTGGACTTACAAGTGGCTTTGTGTTGCTTTCCCTTAAGACAAGCCACACAAGTTTGGTCATTTTCAAAACGTTTTTGAGGTAAACCTCTTACAAGGTTATCCTTAACAATTTTATTAATGGTTTTAAAATTTACATGATCAAGCCTCCTATGCCATAGCATTGATTCATCCAATGTGGTCTTTGCAACAAGACAAGTTAAACTCTCTTTAGGAACAATATTCTTCATATCAACATTGTACATGTTGTTCTTTCTAGAAACTTTAAGTAACACCTGACTTTCATCAGCTAACTTAAAGTTAGGAGACAGAACAAAACATTCAGTTTCAGTAAAAAGAACACTGTTCTTTTTGTCACACATCTGTGAGACACTAAACAGATTAAACTTTAACTCTTGAACAAAGTACACATCTTCAAAATCAAGCTTACCAGTCCTGATAGTACCTTTACCAGTAATCCTTCCTCCTCTGGCTCCTCCCCTAAAGGCAACATATCCACCATCAAATTCAATGAAGTCTGTGAGATAAGACGTGTGAAAATGAAGAGGGGGGGGGGGTGAATACGTTTTTGTTTTAAAATCTTAAAACTTGTTGTATTAAATATTCGATCAAGCTTGTTGTAATATAAAAAATGCCAATTATAGTCTATGACTAATATAAGCATACACTAACACAAGTTGTCACACAAACATAACCATCAAGTCACAACACAAGCAATAATATAATGCAAGTATAAAATTAAAGCAGTAAGTAAAAGAAAGTGTAAACCGGACACAAGTATTTATAGTTGTTCGGTCATGGATCTCCTCTCCGCCCTACTCCACTCCCCGAGTACCCAACTCGAGAGTTACTTCACTAAATCAACAAGCTCCCTTCTTGGCGGAGAAAACCTTTACAAATTTCGCTTACACTTTTTCCGGTACAAAGCTAAATACCGGGTTCTAGTTCGAGGTAGAACCAACCTAACGTCGCCTATACAATATTTCCGACACTAAGCCAGATGTTGAGTACTTTTACAAGGGTACAACCACTCCCATTATGTTTTATCGCCCAACATAAAAACCTTATGTTTTATGGCACAAACATATAAACCGTCTAATCTAGTTTGGTGAATAGAATGTGATGATACAATGATGTTTACAATGATGATCCATGACACAAATGTCTAATGGATATGAATGACTAATCTAAATGAACTTTCATTGATAGAAAGCCTTCAATGGATGAAGATCACAAGTTCCCTAAGCTTGTTGTGATAGATCTTCATATATGTATGCTTGTGGTGGATGATAACTCAAGATCTCTGAGCTTGCTTCACAGGATCATTTCGGGAGTATGCTTACAACATAATGAAAGTTAGTAACATTATGATCATGTGAGGGTGATTAATGTATGTTACTACATTGTTATCTACTGATATAAATGTATACAAAAGGGTAGAGAGAATATGTGTTCAAGTAGTTTGGAAATGAGTGAACAATGGGCTGCTATTTATAGCCAACAAGCTCAGCAACCCACGGATCACGCGGAACCAAAAAATTGGTTCTGCCCATGTTAATTTTTGGTTCCGTGGGTCTGACACAAGATATTAACAAATCTTCCAAATCTTGTTCAAATCTTTCAAAAATCATACACAATCTTTCCAAGATATCTTTTGTCAAATCTTTCCAAAATCTTTATCAAATCTCTCAAAAATCCAAGTAAGATATTATCCTAGATTTGATGATGCAATGCATGAGGTAATAAGACATATTCTTTTTTTGATTTAAGTATATAAGAAAGTTAACTTGCAAAATGTTTAACAAGTTAATATATGTTTAACAAGTTGTACCATGTTAGTTTATGTGTTACTAAAAATGTTAAACTACTTATGCTATTATAGGACTTAAGTTATTATGTCATTAACATCATTTTTAGAAGTATGTAAACACATTTGTCTTAGTTTGACACCTAAAGTGCACTTATCCTATTTTGACACCTAAAGTGCACTTTTACACCTAATGTGGCACTTATTCTATTTTGACATGAATACAACTTAGGAAGCATGATGTACAAGTAGAAATATTTGTATATGCAAAATGTAAAATGAGGTTCGAAATAGAATGGTTAACCATTTTAAAATACTTAATGACTCTAAACGTATTTTAAACATTCTAAATGATTTGTTAAGGGGTTTGATCATAATGCCACATAACAAACATGTACGAACATGTGTTGTAGCATACGAGGACTTGAGACGTCAAGAGGTGTTGAATGTATGTTGAGAGAAAATATGATTACGAGTAACTTGTACATTTTACGTTATGTATCAAGTTACATGTTTGTCATCAATCAAAACAAACAAGACTGTACAGATTAAATATCGTAATACTTGCACTAACAATCTCCCCCTTTTTGATGATGACGAAATATGTAAATGTGATACCCTAGTGAGAGTTCGGTGTAGTTTTTTCATGTGTATTGGTGCTTTTCGTGTACTACCATGGATAAGGGTGCGTCGCTGGAAGTTATGGACAGCTAGGACGACTCTTGAAGAATTATGTGGTTTAACGAGTTTTTAATTTGTATTCTTATAGTCGTTGTAGTTTTTGTTCACTTTTTAGTTATAAGAGTGGTGTGTCACTCTTATATTGTGGTTATTGGTTAGTGTCCTTTGGGACTGTTATGTTTATTTCATGTAAGTGCCTATGTAACGGGCTGAGGGCATGGGATTCACCCATGTCAATTGTACTTCATTGTTTTTGGCGTAATATATTTACCAGGGTTTAAACCCTTTTACCCAAAAAAAAATATGTAAATGTGATAGATAGTAAAATGTAAAAAGTTACTTGTGTCCGTATTACTTTCTCTCCGTTTTTTTTTTTTTGGTAAAAGGGTTAACACACCCTGGTAAAATCCATTACACCAAAAAGCGTTGAAGTACAAAGGATGAGGACGTACTCCCCTCATCTCAGTCCCTTAGGACACTAACAGACTCTAATATAAGAATGACACACCATTCTTATAACTTACAATAAAGTGAAACCTACCAATAAGGACCAAAGTAAATAAAACATTACAAAACTACTCAAGAAAAACACTTGAGCCTTCTATGTCACTATGGCTGTCCACCTCAACTTCCATGAAGAATCCACGAATGAACATCCATGCGATCTTCAACATAAAAGAAGTTTGTAGCAGCAACACCACAAACAACTCACCACCATAGCCATAACATCAATAAATATAACCATATGTACCCAAAGTGCATGGCATCATGTGAATGGGGTTTTGAACAAGAGTCCCCACAAACTTAACTTCAATCAATACCAAGCCAAGTCCATTTGCGTCTTCTATTAGTATTATGCAAAAAACATAATCTAATAACCTAATAAGAGTGACTTCCGTAGCAAATCGAACTTGAAGCATAACCATGGTCTAAGCGACCCAACCTTCCATCATGTCCGAACTTGACCCCATCTTCCAACAAATACGAGTGAAATATATGAAGAAAACAACCAAGGATTAAATCATCAGCAACCGCAATGATAGGACATGAACAAGCACTATGCCAAGAGTTGAGTACCACAAACTGCCCAAAAAACCAAGATGAATGCAGATCCAAAAGTATCAACCTCTTCCATAGCCAAACATAGGGCTGAAAAAAAAAAACCCTAACATCCATAATCGACAACAACACCATCCTCAATCAGTTTGCACATGAAACAATAGCCTCAGGATCCAAGAATGATGCAACAATCAGTCAATACTTCATTCTCTCCCATAACCCACAAACAAACATAACCATCAACCCTAAAAGGTTGAACGAGCAGCATCACACAAACTCTAAAAAGAGTGTACTTCCAAATCAAAACTAAAAAACCAAGAAAAGGTTTTATAGGCGTTATGCACAAATCCAATAACAATAACTGCCAAAGAGAAAACCAAAACCCAAAAAGGGTTTCGGATAACATCAACGATTATAGCAGCAGCAACAAAAACCCCCTGGTCGAATATTAAGGAAGAGTAAGTCACCTTCTACATTACCTTCTCTGTTTACACTCTTCTCCCCCTTTTGTCGAAACAAAAAGGGTTTGTCGTTGGAGTTTTAAGCTTCATTTCTCCCTGAAAAGACGAGCTTGCATCATCCCTAGTGAAGTTAAATTGTCTACTCCAATCCCCTAGGGTGAACAAGAATTGGGGATCGGATGCGGGCGAAATTCCCGCCAATGGCTGAGATGTTCAGTCGACTCCCTCCCCCTATGGTTGTTACGTCTCCTAGGTTATTGCCCTTGTTTGGTAGCGGATCCATGAATCAAATTTAGACTCTTAACCTACATCAAGGTTAGTTTTGTGCAACATAAAAAATATATGAGAAATGCATGATGAAGAAAATGCACATAGCAAACGATACACGTGGGTAAGCTATGTTGGACTATCTCCTCCTTTTTGTCGAAACACAAAGGTGTGTCGAAGAATGAGAGTAATTATGAATGCGTGCATGCTCCCCCTTCATCGAGGCGTCAAGGTATGATTAAAAAGCTACAAAAAAAATATTAGTGCAAAACAATATTCGTCCTTGGACGAGTATGTGATATACAACAAAGTGTCTATAAGATGCATTCTATAAATGCTTGAGGGAAGCTCCGCCTTGCTCTAGGGCGTCAAGATGAACCTACAAAACAAATATTAGTATAACAGAAGCTTTGTCTTTAGACAAATATGTCATATAAACCAAGTGTATAGACGATACAATATGAGTGCTTGATGGATATTCCACCTTGTTTGAGGGTGTCAAGAAGCACCTAAAATAAGGAAAATAATTGATGCAAACTTCATCCTTAGATGAGTAAGTTATATACAATCGAGTGTACATGATGATGAACCTACAATAAAAGAATTTGTGAAATATATTTCATCTTTTTGACAAAGAAAAATATGATGTATATATGCAATATATAAATTATATAATCACAAGCAACTTAAAGTAGAGAACTATGATTATGAAATCAAAGATCTCATGAAGTTTAGTCTTCTAATAAGAATTACAATCATAAGAAAAATGAGAATATAATATGATAAAAGCCTACAAAATAATGCCTAGAGGGAAGATATGAAGTGAAGTTGAAATATTAAGAGTTAAAGTGAGTGGTGCTAGTGTTGGTGTTGGTTTACTAGTAGGATTCATGTGGTGATAACTCGGTAGATGATTCAAGATTGATAGAAGTAGGTTTTTCGCTAATCCATGGATGGTGGTGGTTTATAATGCATGCAATTATTAATGAATTTAGAAACTCGTATGTATAGCAAATGCTAAAAGAATATTGAAGACGGTTAAGGTTATGATTTGACAAATATCATTTGATGCTAACAAGAACAAAATTTGTTAACCGATTGATATTTATAAAAATGACCTATTCTAGGTGATATTGGGAGAGCGAGTATTAACATGGTTTTGACCGACATGATCTTTTATGACATTATCATCTACCAAAGATGATGTCTCATGCCATGATATACGCTTGAATGGAATTAAAAGGAAGTGAAGACAATAAGCACCTAGGAACAAAAATCCTATATGAGGATGAGAATAACATCATATGATGGGAGACAGTTGGATAGACCAACGTTTTGAGAAAGTGTTGGGAATGACGGTTTTGATTAATATATTGTTTGCACTGACAATAACGTGCCTGATATGTATCAAGGAAGAAAAGGATGAGATCCTATGATGGTGTTGTAGATAATGAAGTTGTGAGATTCAGGTTAAAAAGAAAATCATAGACTCGTTGGTTATGAGAGGGTTGTCTGTTATAAGTAGTTAAAGACTGACCCAGGTACCTACGGATTGGGCGGAAGCAAATTTTTGGTTGCGTCCGTCTTATCACAGGGTACCTTGGGACCAGAATTTGACTTGGTCATGTTTTTTTCATTTTTGATCAAACGAAGGTTCGAGCTAAGATCTATTTACTTATAACTACGGATTTGGTTCCATTAATCCTAGTCCAAGTCTAAGGAGATTCAATGGTTCTCGTTTAAGAGGTTTGTCAAACACATGATGTGTTTTTCACTTGATGAGGTATTGGTGCAAACATGTGATGTTGGGTTAAGAAGGTTTGAAACACTTGTGATTTTGTGAACTGATTTTAACTGAATGGTGTGAGCCTATGTGTTGGTATTTGAGGGTGTAAGAAACATGAGTAAGTGTTCTTTAATACAAATTGACAAAAGACAATTATGTGAATGAATTTCTCTTCGCCTTAATCGGTGGACATCCAACATAATGTGTAATGCATCGGATAAAGAATGACGATAAAGTGTTTAGGAGGTTGCAGGTTAATGAAAGCGATGAGCTTAGTAATGTTTTTGCGGATGTTGGTTAGCATACAAAGAACTTCATCCTTGAAGTTATGTAGCTCTTCTCTATCAATGTGAGATGATCGCATGATGAGGCAATAATGATTTAGAGATTTGTTATAGCTAAATAGTAATGGAGGTGATTTTTTTTGGAAAGCGGAAGCAATAATGAGATTTGAAAAGAGGTCGTTTGAAAGATTCAAAAATGAAATGCCAAGTCTCTAAAACTTAATTCTATATGCTTTAAAACTATCTACGAGTGCAGGGGTCCCTAAAACATATTACTAATTTACGTAGCAATAAAGGGATTACAATTATGCGAAATGAGCATATAAAAGTTAGAACGAAGTGAGATAACAAAAGATTTATTATCAACCTACAAAACAAGTGAATTAGTGACTAAAGATGTCAAAAAGATAGAGATCATAAGATAATATGAACCACTATACAAAAAGATAGAGATCATAAGATAATATCTTATATAAACAACACATTAGACTGCTAGACATAAAGTTACCACATAGCAAGATAGCATCAAGACAAACAATCATATTACGAGAGAGCATGACATTGTTTGAGATACTTCATCGTGAAATTGTTTTGTTGTTAGGCTTAGACACTTAAGCATACTTATCCATTAATTAACACAATCATCTATGTGATTAATTTATAGAATAAAAAGACTTCTAAATGTTTATCATACCAAAATCACTTTGATAAATTATAAGTGCACAAATACCAAGCAAGTAGTGTGACAAAGTCACAAAGGAAGCAAGACAAAAGATTCATGCAAACCATTATAACATTTTGGAGCATGTATCATTTAGGCTATCCTACGAAAAGGCTTAAGGAATGGTTTCTTCTTTTTCAAATTCTCATCACTTGAAGGTATGAATAAAGTTCTTAATGGTGGTCCTTGGTTTATTAGATCAACGCCTTTGTTCCTACATTTTTGGGTGCCTAATATGAGACTTGAGAAGGAGAAGATTACTAAGGTACCGGTTTGGGTACGTATCCATAATATACCATCCGTTGTATACTCTAAAACCGGTGTAAGTTTGATTGCAAAACAGTTGGGGCGGATAATACGGTTTGATGCAGGTACTAATGATATGTGTAAGAATCCTTGGGGACGTTATTCATATGCACGGGTACTTATTGAATTATCGGCTGATTTGGATGTTTTGGAATCAATTGAGGTTGAAATTCCTTTACCTAAGGGTAAGGGTCATTACATGGAGGTTCTTGATGTTGAGTATGAATGGTGGCCATCTTGGTGTTCTAAGTGTGTTTGTTTCAATCATGATGATGATGTGTGTCCTCTTAGGCGTAAGCGGGTTACTAAGGATTCGACTCAACAAGATGGTAAGGTTCACTCTACAAAGGCTGGTCATACTAGTGATAAGGGTAAGAAAGGGGCTTGGGGGGTTTCAACTAAGCCAAAACTTTCATACCAACCTGTTTCTAAACCGGCTACCAAGAAGAAGAATAGAGGTACACAACCTAATGCGGGGGCTGTTAAGCCTACTAATGGTGATTCTAATTCCAATGGTACATCTAATGATGCTTTGAAGAGTGATTTTGGGGCTGCTACTGTTGAGGATGGTGGACATACTCAACTTGAGCAGCCGGAACATGTGGATGCTCATGCTTCTTTTGAGGGTGTGGAATCCGTGGGGATAAGTGGTGTTAATGTGGTTCCATTGCATAGCACTACTGATGGTTTGTGGGAGCATGGTTCTCACAATGATGGTGCTTCTACAAACGTGGCCTATTCTGATTTTGATACGTCTAGCTCACTTCCTACAAGTGATGTAGTGAAGAGTCCTAAGAAGAGGGTTACGTTTGCTGATGAGGTTGATGAAGATGATGAAGTCTATGAGAACTATGATGATATTGCTAATTATTCCAAGTTCAAGAATGGTTCTCCGAAAGATTTCCAGGTGCAAGGACGCAAGAAGAAATAGTTATTCATTTTATTTCTTTTATTTTTGTGTTTCTTGCTTGTTAAGTTGCTTTTGTTTAGCATGTTTGTTTGGTCATTTGCACATGTTGTGCATGTTTGTTTTAAGAATGGTATGTCATTCTTAGATAGGTGTCTTGTAAGTGTCCTAAGGGACTGTGATGAGGGGTGTTCGCCCTCATCCTTTGTACTTCAACGCTTTTTGGTGTAATGAATTTTGCCGGGTGGAATGCCCTTTACCCAAAAATCATTTAGGCTATCCTACGAAAAGGCTTAATGAATGTCAACAAGAGACAAGAGCGTTTACACATAGATACATCATATAAAAACATCATGTATCAAAAAGGCATGTGAGTTAACAAGTAACACATTAATCTTGCGAAACATCATATAAAGAAAGAAAAATATCATGATAACGTCAAGATACTTAATCATATCAAACAAAAACATGTAATCAGCAAATGTATATGTGACGCAAGTGATTCTAATAGACTAAAGAAAGAAAAGTCATATCTACTACTTGTTTGATTAATATTCCTAAGACAAGGCAAAATACTTATTTTAACACTTACTTTGGGCAAGTATAGGAATAAAGATTTTTCAAGTTGGAGAATGAATATGATACTATTACTAGCGGTGCTCAATTAAGGCTAAACACGACCATTTTTATGGGTGATACCCAACTTCTCTCCTGGAAGCAATTTAACCGTTAGGTCAAATTGAGTTTCTAGTGCAATATGTTCTCCAGTAGTCATTCTCATGTTAGAAAGATAGGAATTCCTATTTTTGCCAATTGAAGTATATAAAAGATGATAGTTTACCAATACTTGGCTTAATGTTGACTCAACTAAAACCATTATAACTAAGGTGATGAAGATGTCAAGTTATACACATGAATTTTAATAATGGCGTGTCAACAAACAATATGTTTCAATCTTGTGTTTAGAATTTAAGCTTATTGTATGATTTGATGGATGACATCTTTTATGTTGAGTTAAAATGTGTACTATAAATGTGATTTGATCATCTAAGACCAAGAAATGTGTTTGTGTGTGATAATGAAATATGTTGAATTAAGAGCATTCTCAAGAAAGCTTTTTGGAATTTTATTCAACAAGAATCTAAGTAAGGTTACCAACTTCAATATGCTCTAGAGATGTGTAGTTTTAACCTTGGATTTGCACAAGGTTTGGAATAGATTATGAGCAAGGTTTGGTTATGATGCACGCTTGAAAGGAAATAGATACAAATAGTATTTTTTAATAAGTAAGATTATCCTATGGGATAAAGTTATTATGCTTATGAAAACAAGTATGACAAGATGAAGGAGATACTATAGAACTTGTTGATGTTTGTTCAAGATCATTTAGCCAATGAGGTGTAATGAAATCTCTTGTAACACAACCGTTCATGTCGCAAGGAGAGAATGATGCATAGGATATACCTTATACTTTTAACAAGATGAAAACTAAACGCATAATTTCTTAGGCATAATGTTTTCTGAAACATCATGTTTTCCTAAATGAAGATATGAACGCAAAGTGTTTAAATCAGATAGTCCTATCCTAAATATACTTGGTCTCAAGATTATGTTTACTAGATGATGACAAGAGGAATTCACTCGAATTTCTTATGTATACTCCTCAAGAGTCATTGTCGCTTGGGGTGCATGAGATTGGCTTTGAGATTGTATTTTAACATATGTTGTTAAAATGTTGATTTAAGGTTTAACGAAACTTTATGCAGAAGTTTAGCGACAAAGTATTACTAATACTTTGATAACTTGTGAAAGTAGTACTACTTATACCTAGTGGAAATTGATAAAAATGAACGCGACCATCATGCTCATTTGATAGTGGAGGTTCTAGCCATAATGAATCATCTAAGTCCCTATAGGTGGCAAAGAATGTTTGAGTTAGTTCAACGTGCATTTGATTCGATACGAGTGTTGGACAAAGGGCTTTTTGCGCAATGCACTCAACGGATTCAAATGATGGTAAGGATTGTGGATTGGTTGATTTAGATGGCAGGTCTTCTAGTGTGTCTAAATAAGGATGTGGTGATGTAGATGTTTGTTGTACTATGGGAGTACTTAGGTTTCATAGATGTTGAAGACAACAAGGATGGAGTAGGACTAGCTGTCCCAATAACCTAAAACCCTAAAAAGTTCTCTCTCCCATGGAGAATTCCGGCCGCCATTCTCTTCCCATATTCCGATCATAAAACCCAACAACATATGTCCTCTCTATCCTCGAATTTTATTCTTGGGTATGCAATACATATTGTTTGTTGCGTTTTTTATTTTAAAGAGATGGCGGCTGAGCGGTATCCGTATTAATTCAAAAGAATTCTCCATGTTGCTTCGCTTCCATTACCCTTTCCTTTAATTGGTTATTCTCCTCTCATTCATGGGTCGGTGGGATTTATTCAAGGGTATTGGTCGCTTTTTGATATTTACGATTTGGTTTTGCATGTGATTATCATCGTGGGTCGGTTCCTTGTTCTATATTTAATACTCACGTGTATTCCATGCAATTACATTTGTTTAAGATCGTTGTCTGCTGGGTATAATCCGGTCGGTTTATTATTAAATCGATCTATTATATACGATCTGATCTGTGCTTTTCAATTTCAAATCCTATTTTTAGGGTTTGATTTATTATGATTCTGCAAGTAAACCCGCTTTAGGGTTTTGCTGGTTATTGTTGATGTTCTGTTCAGATGCAAGTTTATGTACATGGGTTTTATTACGAGAGAGATGTAAGTCAGTCGTGGTTTGTAACGAAGTGATCTTTTAGCTTGTGGCTGCTGCTGTTGTTAGTTACGGGTTATTCAAACCTGTTGGAATTTAGGGTTTTGAATACCCTAATGGTTCTACTCCGATTGGATTTGCTTCACAGATTTGTTGGGGTGGTTTTGTTAGGGTTCGTATACCCTATGATTGGCTGGTCTAGTGTACTGCTACGATTGGTCTTGTTGGGTGATCATATGTTCGCTCAAGGTAAGTTAGGGTTTTTAAACTCTATTGGGAGGTGTTTGATCAGTATTATCAGTTCTGGTCATTTGTTCATGACATGTGACCTGGTATTCTTGTTCAAATACCGTTTTCTATGTCCTGGAAGTGTCGTATTGCATATCATTATTACTTGGTCAGAAAGATCAATGTAAGTTAGGGTTGGAAAGCCCTATTATCATCCCTATGGATCTCTTTCTTGGAGATCGTGGGTGCATTTCCAGACCAGGTGGGGTGATATCGTCTTGTATATCAGTCTTGATGACGATTCTGCTTTGTTTCTCTTGTTGGGCTGCTATACTATCTGATTCATCTATGCTTTACTTGGTCTGGTTTGCTGGAAGTTAGGGTGATTACCCTATGTCTTGTCTATGATTATTCATGTTACACTGGGTTCCATTCTTAGCTACGGTTTTACTCCGTTAAAGCTGAAGCAGATGAGGTATTGATTTAATCATAGTATTCATGTGTCTGTTATGGACTTTGCTGGTTTGGTCCGTTTGGATCAATGGGAGTTCGTTGTAGCTATTTGGTGTGGATTGGTGCTGTTCGTGTACTACCATGGATAAGGCTACATCGCTGTACGTTATGGACATCTAGGACGACTCTTGAAGAATCATATGGTTTAACGAGTTTTAATTTCTATTCTTATAGTCGTTGTAGTTTTTGTTCATTTTTTAGTTATAAGAGTGGTGTGTCACTCTTATATAGTGGTTATTGGTTAGTGTCCTGTGGGACTGTTATGTTTTTTCATGTAAGTGCCTATGTAACGGGCTGAGGGCATGGGATTCATCCATGTCAATTGTACTTCATTGTTTTTGGCGTAATATATTTACCAGGGTTTAAACCCTTTTACCCAAAAAAGACAACAAGGATGGATACTAATTCTTGTGGTCCATAGGTTGGTACAACCAGTGGGTGAAGTTCTTTGAAGTTTTGGTCATGTTTGTGAAGCTTAGGGGCTGAGACATATCACAGAGGTGAATATGATGGGATGATGGTGAAAGAACAAGTGAACTTAAGTGCTAAATGTTCAAGGATGAAGACCTATTGACATTTGTTTTATTCCCATTGATTGGGAGAGTGTTAGGATAATTGTTTTAACATATGTTGTTAAAATACTTTGATTTTTCGGATATGACTTTTAATGACTACAATCGTAAGTCAATTTTACTTGAATATTTTGGACAAAATACTTAAGTTGTCAATCCTACTTTGTTGAGATTAGATCGCACTCAAGGATAGCAAGACTTGATAATACCTCTTTATCGTCATGAAGGATGACACATTATTTTCATGTTAACCAAGTGAGGCAACATATGTGGATACAAGACAATATCTACAGTCATAAGTTGGACTTGTGATTTTGATATTGTTTGTTATCTTTGCAAACAATGAGTCCGGATTTGTTAGGAAGTTGTCAATTCATAAAACAAGTCAAGCTAATGGATAAAGGATGAGTAAAGGACGGAAGAATGCAGTTAATGTGTGTAATGATTATAAAATCTCAGTGGTCCACGGATTGCAAGGAACCAATTTCAGGGTTCCTTCCTTTATGGAGAAATGTACCTTGGAGCATTTTCATGAAATTTGAAAGTATGATCAGAGATGGTTATCCTATTGGTGCAAGTGAGATGACATGAATATGAGTGAATATCAGTGAAAAGTATCCTAGTAATAAAAGTGAGTGATCTATAGAGTGCGGAATCAAACAAAAATTAAAAAGTTATACCTGCAGGCCAGCGGAACCAGTCGACATAACAGGCGAAACCCATAATTTGGTTCTGCCTCATCCGTTGGTAAAAATTTGGCGGTACCAAATTTTTGGATGAACAATTTTTGGTTCCGTCCCATCCGCCAGGCCAAAAACCTTAACATGTTGAATTTTTCGACCCCCGAAACTCGTTCAAATCCCGTAATTTTTCCTAAAACATGTGTAATTAATTCAATGTGATTAGGAAATAACAATAAAACAGGTATAAACACATGGATCGGTATAGATCATGCAAGGGCTAAAATTTTCACTAAAACGTGAAAATGAAAATTGATAACCTGCACGGCACTTGGTTCGTTCACAAAGCGTTAAATAATAGGTTAACATCCTACAAGGCATATAATGGTTCATACTTCATTGTTTCACACACCTTTTTCAAAGATACTGAATGCTTCGATAATCATTGAAAGTGGTGACACATTTAACATTTGAACTATTAGGTGGGAGTTTGTGCAAAACAACATTTTTCAAAGTACTTGACTAGTTTTACTTAGTTCTCATTTCCAAGTGAATTATGCAAGATTTTAGTATAACATATGCAAAGAAAATTATCTAAGTCTATAAGCAATGCAAAAACAATTTTCCAACTTGGTGCACAAAATCTAGCAAATGTCCTATTGTGTAAAACATGAAATTGACAAACAAGCAAATGAATATCATGGCAAGATTGACACTTATGTATCACAAATAAACAAGTGCAATCACAACTTTCAATAAGCAAACAACAAGTATGCAAACAACCAAAACAAGTAGTTATATAGCATAGCATAAAAAGAAATATACTTTTCATCACTTTGCGTTTAAGTATGACGATGTATATCAAGCTTGATTAGTTTCCTTTATATATATAAATATCATAAAATTCTTTAGTTTCAAAAGAAATTATATTAATGTTCAAAGGATACTAACTTAAATTGCCCGACTCAAAAGTTTGAGTTTCTATGTCAAAACGAAGCACACTGTAGAATTTTCGCATAGCGAGAATGTGTAGAGATTACTAGATTTGGTAGTAAACATATAATACACCACATTATTTGTACTTATGTGACTTATGTAAACATTTACGGAGGTGATTTTTCAACTAAATTTATAGTTATCCCAAACGCTCCTTTCAATACCGTATTTTTCGTAAATTTGCTTTAAGCACATAATTTGACACTTACAAATTCTTTTAAGAAATATTTTCTTTTAATTTTCAAGGACACCTTGAAGCTTGTATACAAAGTAACATTTAACAACAAAATTTCTAAGTATAATTAGCGAAACATTTTTCATATTATATTCCGCTTCAATGGTAATTTGATACATGGATCGTACTCTATTTTAAAAACCATTTGTTTTGAAAATAAGAGCCACGAATCTCTGATACCAATTGTGAAAATGTAGAGGGGGGGGGGGGCGAATACGTTTTCATTTTAAAATCTTAAAACTTGTTGTATCAAATATCCGATCAAGCTTTTTGTAATATGAAAAATGCCAATTATAGTCTATGACTAATATAAGCATAAACTAACACAAGTTGTCACACAAGCATAACCATCGAGTCACAAGACAAGCAATAATATAATGCAAGTATAAAATTAAAGCAATAAGTAAAAGAATGTGCAAACTGGACACGAGTATTTATAGTGGTTCGGTCACGGATCTCTTCTCCGCCCTACTCCACTCCCTGAGTACCCAACTCGAGAGTTACTTCACTAAATCAACAAGCTCCCTTCTTGGCGGAGAAAACCTTTACAAATTTCGCTTACACTTTTTCCGGTACAAAGCTAAATACCGGGTTCTAGTTCGAGGTAGAACCAACCTAACGTCATCTATACAATATTTCCGGCACTAAGCTAGATGTCGAGTTCTTTTACAAGGGTACCACCACTCCCATTATGTTTTATCGCCCAACATAAAAACCTTATGTTTTATGGCACAAACACATAAACCATCTAATCTAGTTTGGTGAATAGATTGTGATGATACAATGATGTTTACAATGATGATCCATGACAAATATGTCTAACGGATATGAATGACTAATCTAAATGAACTTCCATTGATAGAAAGCTTTCAATGGATGAAGATCACAAGTTCCCTAAGCTTGTTGTGACAGATCTTCATATATGTATGCTTGTGGTGGATGATGACTCAAGATCTCTAAGCTTTCTTCACAGGATCATTTCGGGAGTATGCTTACAACATAATGAAAGTTAGTAACATTATGATCATGTAAGGGTGATTAATGTATGTTACTACATTGTTATCTACTGATATAAATGTATATAAAAGGGTAGAGAGAATATTTGTTCAAGTAGTTTGGAAATGAGTGAACAATGGGCTGCTATTTATAGCCAACAAGCTCAACAACCCACGGATCACACGGAACCAAAAAATTGGTTCCGCCCGTGTTAATTTTTGGTTCCGTGGGTCTGACACAGGATTTTAATAAATCTTCCAAATCTTGTTCAAATCTTTCCAAAATCGTATACAATCTTTCCAAGATATCTTTTGTCAAATCTTTCCAAAATCTTTATCAAATCTTTCCAAAATCCAAGTAAGATATTATCTTAGATTTGATGATGCAATGCATGAGGTAATAAGACATATTCTTTTTTTGATTTAAGTATATAAGAAAGTTAACTTGTAAAATGAATTACTTAACTAGTTAATATATATTTAACAAGTTGTACCATGTTAGTTTATGTGTTACTAAAAATGTTAAACTACTTATGCTATTATAGGACTTAAGTTATTATGTCATTAACATCATTTTTAGAAGTATGTAAACACATTTGTCTTAGTTTGACACCTAAAGTCCACTTTTACACCTAATGTGGCACTTATTCTCTTTTGACATGAATACAACTTAGGAAGCATGATGTACAAGTAGAAATACTTGTATATGCAAAATGTAAATTGAGGTTCGAAATAGAATGGTTAACCTTTTTAAAATACTTAATGACTCTAAACGTATTTTAAACATTCTAAATGATTTGTTACGGGGTTTGATCATAATGCTACATAACAAACATGTATGAACCTGTGTTGTAGCATACGAGGACTTGAGACGTCGAGAGGTGTTGAATGTATGTTGAGACAAAATATGATTACGAGTAACTTGTACATTTTATGTTATGTATCAAGTTACATGTTTGTCATCAATCAAAACAAACGAGACTGTATAGATTAAATATCGTAATACTTGCACTAACAGGACATGTTCCCAATCATGTGCCTTGAGCATCCACTGTCAAAATAGCCTGGATCTTCTTTTTCTTGTTGTGGATGATCCTGCACATAAAAATAAGGAAATTAGTTTCCTTTAGGGTGCCAAGCCATAACTGACTTGGATCTGCCTCGTGCATCAATATAATTATGTTTCTTCAATAAAATTGATGCACTATCAAGTTTGGTAGGTCTCGAACCCAACATGCTAAGGCCTTAACAGCATTGCTCTGATTGACCCTAACAGCATTTACAACTGCTGAATTTGGCCTAGCAGTATTAACTACTGGCCTAGCGGTATGAATCCTTTTATTAACACTATTAACCCTTTTCTCAAAACTTCTGTTGGTAAATGCTGTTTTCTTATAAAAGGGCCTTTTAATAGTTTGTTGTGCTGATTTAGAAAAAGATGATGTTGGTTTAGCACTAAAAACTGTTGATTCGGGGTACGCAGTATTAACAGTCCTAGCAGTATTAAGTGGTTTTAGGCCAGTTTTCATCAAAACTGCTCTTGGAGCCATGTTTCTGTGAACACTGGGGTGAGCCTTTTTATCAAAACATTTGTAATTCATCCTTGTATTAGCATTCCCAGATACCCTTGTATTCCCATATACCATCCTTTCCCTTTGATGGTAATTGTAGTTAGCCTGCACATGGTCAAAACTACCACAAACAAAATAGGCTTTATTGTACATCACAAATTCACTTCCTAGCTATTGAGACTTCTGATTATTTCAATTTCTTTGGTTTCCTCTAGGACTATGTGACCTGTACATCTCAAAATACTTAACTAATTTCCTAACTGGTTTCTCTTGTTGTTTAGGTGCAACAGATTCTAATAACAATAGTAGGATAAACAGTTTTCTTTTCTAACTTCTCATCTGACACCAATTTCTCAACTAAGGGGGTGTAAAAAGATTCCCTAACCTCTTTAAAACTATCTTCACTATCACTCTTACAAGTCTGTGATCCTAAGCTTTCAGTCTCAGACTCTTTGACCTCCTCCAGATGGGACAAATCAAGCTTTGGGGTTGGAAATAACCCTGTATGGGGAGGTGGAACAGCCTTATATCCTATACCTGTCTTGAATTTGTCAATAAGCTGACATTGTACAATCCTGTCTATACTTTTAAATGACCCTGCATATCTTTCTATATTAACTTCAATACTGTCTTTTTCTTTCTTAAGCTTTTCTAACTCATGTTTAAGCACACTAATTTCAGAATCTTTGTATGAGATATCTCTTTTTAATACAGCAATATCTTCAGTAAAGATAGTCTCATTCTTTTTATAATAAACTAGTTGCTCTTCTACAACAGTTAACCCTCTTTTATAATTAGCTAGATTGAACTCAGATTGATTAAACTCTATTCTTAAATCATCATATTGAGTTTTGAGAGTTTGAAATCTTTTTAAACAGGTTTTTGAACAAGTTTTGTTAGTGTATACCTCAGAATCTGAAAGAGCCATTAGAGCCATATTAGTAGGGGTTTCCTTTTCTGCCATAAAGCTCCAGTTAAAACCAAACCCATAAATAGCCACCATAGCTTTGGAAGAAGTTTATTCCAAGTTCACAGTCTTTCTGATGCTCTCTTGGTTCCTGGATCCTTAGCTTTCTTGACTCCTATCTTGACTCATATTCCTGCTGTCTTGGTTCCTTGGCCCTCTGCACTCCCTTGCAAAGTGGCCCAACTTATGACAGTTGTAACATTCAACCTTTGAATTGTCATATCTAGCAGTGTTACTACCAATGATAGTGATCTTCTTACCAGTCTTCTGGAAAAACCTCCTTGCCCTCATGCTTAACAGTGCTAACTGCCACTTCAAATCCATCTCTTCTAAGTCATCTTCATGGATTTGTTCTAGGTCTTCATGTACAAGCTGAGACCCATTAGCTTGATTGGCCAAAAATGCATACACAGTAGCATCAATTAAGGTAGCAGTACTATCTTGAGTGCTAGCAGTACTAACTGGAGTGTTAGCAGTACTAACTCCACAAGCAGTATTAACTTCACCAGTACTGCTAGGGCTGGGAGATGACACAAAGGCAATGTTTTGAGAACTTGAATTTGAACTTGAGCTTGTAGTTCTCTTAACCTTTTGTTCAACAATCTTAAAATTCCTCCAGACCACAACATGGGTATTCCACTCAGCAGGCAGACATCTCAAAAACTTCAAATTGAGATCTTCTTGTGTCTTAGTTTCACCTAAGATAGCCAGTTGACTTACAATCTTCTGAAGTCTATTGAAAATAGAATCAAGAGACTCTGTGCTTGGAGCACTAAAGTTCTCATACATCTGCTTCAGAAGAGTTTTCTGTGTCTTCTTAGTTGCTTCATTGCCTCCAAACCTTGTTGTTATAGCAGCAAACAAGGTCTTAGCATCCTTGTATTGATTGAAGGTCATTAGATGTTCATTGGGAAGTGCCATCAGCAGCATACTTCTAGCCTTCACATCATTCTTCTTTTGGGCCTTTTCTTCTGTAGTTACAAGACCTAGTATTGTTTCAGTTGTGACACCTTCCACTGTTGATGCTTTAGGTACAGGTTTGAATGAATTACCATTCTCTATGATATCTCATAGAGCATAGTCTTGAATCTGAAAGTATTGTTCAATTCTAAGCCTCCACATCTCATAATCACCCTGCTTGAGAATGGGCAATTTAGCAGTAGTAGAGGTTTGAGTAGTTTCAAGATCCACCTCTTCGTGATTAGTAAAGAGTTCTTCAGTAAGTTTCTTCTAGATCAAAGTTTCAGAACCTGAAGCTCTGATACCACTTGTTGATCCCAAATACAGATCAATTCCTTAAGCTTGTAAGGTTAAGTTACCTAGGATAAATCCAAAACAACTTTGTTTGAAACTTTGTGAATATCAAAGAGTATGCGGAATCTACTCTTCAATACTTAGAAGAATGCAATGTAACAGTGAATTTGAATGATCAAACAATATAAACAAAACGCTTCTATATTATTAATCAATAATACGAGTACTCTGTGTAGTACTAGGGTTTACAACCTTGAAGCTTATATAAAAAACGTACATCAAACAACTTAACCTAGGACCTCCTTTCATACACCAAGGAGTCCTTTACTTATAGAATATACGTATCTTTCTAACTATATAAGATATACACTGAATATCTTCTATACATATCTCTGCACATGTCTTCATCTCTTTGGCAGTACCAATCTTGATCAGCAGTCTTCAGCAGGCTTAAGTTAATACTGGCAGTACTAACTTTTACTCTAGCAGTACTAACTTAGTTAGTATTGTTAGTTGTAATCATCAACAGTTCTAACTTTGGCTTGACAGTACTAACTTGGCTTGGTAGTACTAAGTGTGAAGTCATTTAATTCCCAACAGTGGTGGAAGTTTGTGTAACCACCAGTAAATTTCTACTTGTATTAATATTCTAACTTAAGAATACTTATCCATTTTCTACGTCTATTTTTTTTTAAGATTAAACGTTATCAGTTCACAACAACAAACTAATGTGACGTAACTCACATTCTTAATAAACATGCTCACACGACACCAACGTGCCTTATATTTATTACAATTAAACATTCTTTATATGTCAAGTATAAAAGATTGCAGCTCTTATTTGCCACTTTACGTTATTTTGCTAGCACACGACTATTAGACGTTTAAACTAAACGTTTGCTATCTATTAAAGTTCTCACGAAACCCCTAAAGTGCACTATAACCCCTAAGGTGCACTGATGGCCCCTATAGTGCACTGAGGACCCCTAAAGTGCAAACTTTAAAGTACAAAACCCTAAAGCTAATGTACAAGCCTTTTGAAGCACGGAAACCTAAACTTTACTTTACTTCCCGTTACAAGCCCTAAATTCACAATTATATGATTTTATGTAATAAAATCACAAACCCTAATTAATGTGTACATGATTTCTATAAAATATAAATGTACAAGTCTTTCAAGCCCATGTACAAGTCCCTAATGCATGGAAACAAATTATTTATATAAAACCTATTATAAACCATATTGTACTTACTATAAAACACACAAATACAAGTCCATAATGCACAAGTCTTAAACTAAATTTTCTTATATACCCTAAGTACAACACCCTAATGCCTATGGTACAAGTGCTTAATGCATGAATTTAAAAACTATACCTTTATTAAATCTAAACCTAACTAAACTTACTTAAACATAACTAAGACCTAACTAAAGATACAAACCAAGTTTCTTATCAACTTACACTTATGTACAACATCATCTAGCTCAAGGTACAAGTACCTTAAGCCAAATCGTAGCCCTTGTTCATTTCTTGTCCAAATCGAACCAAAACCTAAACCAAATAAGCCCTAACTAGTTTTTAATCCACTAAACACTAACAAGGCTCAAGTTTAGCCACATTTCAAGCTACATCATCATGTCCTATAATCTTCAACCCTTAGTCAAATGTATCAAACTCATGAACATGCACAATTGACAAACCTATGGCTAATCTCTTTACACATTTCGAATTCACCATTTACCACACAAACCCTTACAAAACCCAATGGAACACATCACCATGTCTCAAGCTTACCATGTGGTTCTTTTTAATCCATTCGATCTAATGGAACAAGCTAAGCTATGTGTTTTTTTTAAACCATTCAAAATACCATGAGTCACCATACAAGCTTCCATGGACATCTTTCAAACACTTCACCTTGTCCCTTATTGTGTTAACACACCATTACAAGTGGCAAAGAACATTTAATAAAACCCTAGAAATCTCCTCTATATAAATCGACATAACCTTCACATTTCTCCCACCCCTTGTTTTCAAACACAAAACACTCCCATAGACACTTACCTACTGATCTTAAGTCCAAATAGAAGTAGAAGGAAGTTGCATTAGAGTCTAGGAGCCTTGGAAGAGTTTTGTTTCACTTTGGAGTCACTTTGGTCGAATTCCATTCTAATCGAGTACCCTTACAGTGGTAAGTCTCCCAACCCTTTTAATATCTTTTATACATTTATTTAACACATATAAATGATAACAAACAAGTCTTAATTGGAAACCAAGGTCAAAAACCAATTTTCTTTTCTTTTCTGTTTTACCGAGAATAAACAAACACCTCTTAATATGTATATTTATTATTTCTGAAACCTTAAGAATTAAGCTACTAAATAAGTCATCTAGATAAGCTAATATCCCCTAATATTTAATTCATGATAGTCCCATTATTTTGACTGTATCACAATATTAGACATTTATATGATTAAAACGGAAAACAGACCTGCACATTTCGTCACCCGGAAATCTCACCTAGAGCAGTGAAATTATTACATCTTGCATTTTACCCACTGAACTGTAGTAAAAATGGGAGGTTATCCCGGTTTCACTCAGACTGACACCACACGCGTACCGGAGTCCAAACAGGAATTAATCAGGAACTATAGTGAATACTTAAAAACTTAAAAATACATTCAAGTATCAAATGAACGTCCCTAGAAACCTACAGTCCCATAATTTTGACGATTCCAGAAAGGACCCAAGTTAACTCAGTACAGCGAGACACGGGTATAATATTAATCACTCTTTAATTAAAAATCAACTCTATACTTAAAAATAAAACCTTTGACCCTATAACAAAAGTAAAAACGCCCCACACCCCACTTACACTTATTCCAAAAAATCATATCTGTTCTTCTCTTCTCCCTTGTCT
>CP139506.1:218746044-218812652 GCA_021014915.2 Artemisia tridentata subsp. tridentata
TTTGGGGGTGTTACAGATTGGTATCAGAGCTCAAGGTTATAGAGAACTGGGTGTATTTCCTAAAACCTAGACTATAACCATTTTCAAAAGTTGATCCTTGACCAAGACATGCCAGCCGCCAAGCCGAAGTTATACGATTTGAAAACTGGTATGTTATGATTATGAATTATGATTGGATTATAATTGAGAACTGGTATATTATGGTTATATGATTTGGGTTATATTTGGCACTCATATACGGTTATTGTTTGAACATGTTAGTATTATGCGGTACTCTTGTCGATTTATTTTGGTTATGATTTTTGGTTTTGAAACGGGTTATCTCATATGCTTATACCTACCCTATGACCGTTGTCACAGATGATGCCTTCTTTAGCTCATGATATCCATGAGGAGATTTCTACTCCTACACCCCGCATTGGGCGGACTGTGATGACACTTGATCAGGACGATCCCTATGAGATCGTTCGACACTCGGCTTTCACATCATCATCAGTTGCTCTTATGCCACATGTCTCACCTATTACCCAGCCATCTTCATTAGCTGGTCGCTCTAGCTCTATGCGACAACTTACTCTACACCAGGCTTTGTCCAGAGCCCAGACTCTTCGACTCACCAGCAGCCCCACTCACATGAGGCGATCACCATCACCACCTATGCGTGTCACTGCTCACTCTCTACTGTCATCATCATTTGCATCATCATCTCGCAGACGACCCCGCTCTCCTACTCCATCATCCCACGACTCACCCGCTCCTCAGCGACGTCGTGTCAGCGACTCACATTCAGAGGGTGATGATGAGGATGAGGACGAGGAGAAGGAGGAGGAGGATGTTGCTCCAGATGAGGCCGCTCCACCATATCAGGAATTTGCACCCTTAGTGCACTTACCCGCGCCCGATTCTCTTGAGGATTCTATCGAGCTAGCATCACCACCACATTCACCAGTGCCCGACAGCCCACTAGCCCCAGATACTTCATCGGAGGTTGCTTCAGAGACGGCAGCCCATGGAGAGACGGGTCAGATTTGGGGACAGATCACCGCCCTTGAGCAGAGGATCAGTCAGATATCTGATCGACTAGTGGGGGTCTCTGCAGCTAGGTTCAGAGAGATTGAGAGAGACATGGGAGTGTTGTTTGGTAGGACCACATCTCTGAGGCGTGATCTAGTGGACTGGCGTGATGCATTCAGAGACTTACAGAGAGGACTCTTGACTGCCCGCGACACCGACAGAGCCCTTTGGCGTAGGGTCGCCGCACAACAGACTTTGATTTCTCAGCTTAGGAGTGACCGTGAGGCAGACCGCATTGAGATTACGTCCATGTGGACACACATGACAGACCTAGAGGCTGCGTTGAGAGAGATTCGCCGTACTCGTGGCTAGTTATGCTTAGATTTATGATGGTTGTACTATCTCTAAACTAAGGAGTCCTTAGTTAGAGATGTTAGTGTTGTTGGCTATCTTTGTTATTTTTTTCAGTATCGTCTTTGAACGATCAGTTATCTTTATCTTCCGTTGTACTTCGAGAAATTGGTTTCGTTATCAGTAATGTTATGGATGGAAATTTTTGAGAAATATCGTTTTGAGCATAAATTGTTTATGATGTGAAAGGAATTGTATTCTTATTATTATGATTAGTATTCGTGTTGGTATTCAACTTTGTAATGACCACTTTCTGGTACGATGTTACATATTGCTTGAAATCTCATGACTCTTATATCTTATTATTCAGATCAATGGCTCCAAGACGATACCCCGTTAGGTCTACCCGTACAAGACCTACTGTTGTCAACACTGGTCGTCAAGGCCGTCGCCCAACTCAAAATCCTCGTGGTCAGAATGCCGACAATCAGAATACCAACAATCCAACTAATGAGGGACAAAATGCGAATGATCAGGGTGTCAATGGTCACGCTCCACCAAACACCCCTCTTGACAATCAAGCTTTAATTGAACAACTCGTGGCTCAGCGTGTTGCTGAAATCTTAGCTGAGTCAAATCACTCAAATACCTCTGCTGGAACACCACCACCTGCTAGGAACCGTGGTTGTACCTATAAGGAATTTCTCATTTGTGGGCCAACCGAGTTTAGTGGAACCGAAGGGGTTGTAGTGCTTATGAGGTGGATGGAGAAGATCGAATCTGTGTTCATTGTTAGTAATTGTGAGGAAAACACCAAGGTTAAGTATGCTACCTTCTGTTTGAAAGACGAAGCGTTAACTTGGTGGAACAACTACCTCAAGTCTATTGGGAGTGATGTGGCTTATGGTATGTCATGGGATCAGTTTAAGATCTTGCTGATTAAGACCTACTGTCCAAGGAACGAGGTTAAGAAACTGGAAATTGAATTCTGGAATCATAAGGTGAAGGGTACGGACATGACAACTTACAACCGTCGTTTCCAAGAACTGTCACTATTGTGCCCCGAAATGGTTCGCACAGAGGCACTCAAGATTGAACGCTACACTGATGGATTGCCACTGGCTACTAGGAACGATGTAATTGCTGCAAATCCGGCTAACCTTCATGAAGCCATTACCACAGCTTAGCGTCTGATGGATTCACTAGTTCTTGAGGGTACAGATAAGGGGAGGAATGATAAGAGGAAACGGGAGGATCAGCCTAGGGGTAATGACCACCCGAATAAGAGACAAGAAGTTGCCAAGGTTTATGCTATTGCTGATGGAGAAAAGAAGGGATATAATGGGAACAAACCGCACTGCAACCGTTGTAAGCGTCATCATCACGGGCAGTGCACAATTGTGTGCCGTAATTGCTCAAAGGTTGGACACCGAGCTAATGATTGCAAATCCAGACCCCTGAACCTGGTACAATTAACTCAGGGGACAGATTGAAAGGCAAATGTTACTTGTTATGGATGTGGAAAGAAGGGACACTATAAGAATGAATGTCGTGAACAGTGGAACCAAGGGAATCAGGGAAACCGTGGAGCTGGAGGAAATCGGGGAAATCAAGGCGCTGGAAATCAGCAGGGAAATGTGGGAGCAGCCCAAGGAAGGGTGTATGTTATTGGGAAGGAGGTCAAGGAGGACCCGACCGTTGTTACTGGTACGTTCCTTCTCAACAACCGTTATGCTTCTATATTGTTTGATACTGGTGCCGATAGGAGTTTTGTATCTACTACATTTATGCCTTTGCTCGACAATCCCCCGACAGCCTTAGGTATTGAGTATAATGTTGAGTTAGCAAATGGGAACCTTGAAAAGATAGACACTATTATTCGCGGCTGTACGTTGAACTTCTTAAACCATCCATTCAACATAGATCTTTTACCTGTTACCTTAGGAAGTTTTGATGTTATCATCGGCATGGATTGGTTATCCAAGTATCATGCTATAATCATCTGCGATGAGAAGATAGTTCGGGTACCCTACGGAAAAGAAGTCTTGATCATACAAGGGGATAGGAGTGATCGTGGAGGCCCCTCCCGATTGAACATCATCTCCTGTACAAAGGCTCAGAAGTACGTAGAAAAAGGAGGTTACCTTTTCTTGGCCCGAATTTCTGAAAATAAAGGAAAGGAGAAGAACGAGAGAAAGATTGAAGACGTACCCATCGTCAGAGATTTCCCGGAAGTATTCCCAGATGATTTACCCGGAATCCCACCAGCAAGACAAGTCGAATTTCAGATTGAACTAATACCTGGAGCTGCACCCGTAGCTCGAGCACCCTACCGCCTCGCCCCTACCGAGTTGGAAGAACTATCGAAACAGCTGGCAGAATTGTCTGAAAAAGGATTCATACGACCAAGTTCATCACCTTGGGGAGCTCCAGTATTGTTCGTAAAGAAGAAGGATGGATCTTTCCGCATGTGTATTGACTATAGAGAGCTGAACAAATTGACAGTGAAGAACCGATATCCTCTACCCAGGATCGACGATCTGTTTGATCAACTTCAAGGATCGAATGTTTACTCGAAGATCGATTTACGATCTGGGTATCATCAGCTCAGAGTTCGAGAAGAAGATATTCCAAAGACAGCGTTCAGGACTCGTTATGGACATTACGAGTTCCAAGTGATGCCGTTCGGTTTAACCAACGCCCCAGCGGTATTCATGGATCTCATGAACCGCGTGTGCAAGCCCTATTTGGATAAGTTCGTGATAGTATTCATTGATGATATTCTGATCTATTCCAAGAGTAAAGAGGAGCATGAAGAGCATCTAAGACTCATCTTGGAATTACTGAAGCAAGAACAGTTGTACGCAAAATTCTCGAAGTGTGAGTTTTGGATCTCTACCGTACAATTTTTGGGTCACGTGATCGACAGTCAAGGAATTCACGTGGATCCCGAAAAGATCGAGTCCATTAAAGAATGGGCCGCCCCTCAAACCCCAACTGAAGTTCGTCAATTTTTGGGTTTAGCTGGCTATTACCGAAGATTCATCGAGGGATTCTCTAAAATAGCCAAACCCCTAACTAAGCTAACCCAAAAGAACGTAAAGTACGAATGGGGAGACGATGAAGAAGAAGCCTTTCAAATGTTGAAAGAAAAGTTGTGTAGTGCACCCATCCTAGCCTTGCCTGAGGGAAGCGAAGACTTCGTCGTGTACTGCGACGCTTCGCACAAAGGTTTAGGAGCTGTCCTGATGCAACGGGAGAAAGTGATAGCATATGCTTCGCGACAGCTTAAGACCCATAAGAAAAACTACACAACTCATGATTTGGAACTGGGTGTAGTGGTATTCGCACTTAGAATATGGAGACATTATCTGTACGGCACAAAGTGCATTGTGTATACCGACCATAAGAGTTTGCAACACATCTTGGACCAGAAAGAGCTAAACATGAGACAGCGTCGCTGGTTAGAGTTACTCAGTGATTATGATTGCGAAATTCGCTATCATCCCGGTAAAGCTAATGTAGTTGCTGATGCTCTTAGTCGGAAAGAACGAATACCACCATTGCGAGTCAGATCTTTGGGAATGACTATCAGTTCACCGTTACCATCTCAGATTCTTGCCGCTCAAGCTGAAGCATTAAAAGAAGAAAATAGACCGCACGAAAACCTACCTGGAATGATCGAAAACGAGAATGGTTTCGTGAGGCGTTCTGACGGGACCATATGCTTTGGAGACAGAAGCTGGATACCACTTTATGGGGGAATTCGTGAGTTGATTATGCATGAGTCGCATAAATCAAAATACTCAATTCATCCTGGATCTGATAAAATGTACCAAGACTTGAAGAAACTGTATTGGTGGCCCAACATGAAAGCTGAGATAGCACTTTATGTCAGCAAGTGCTTAACGTGTGCGAAGGTGAAGGCTGAACATCAGAGACCGTCAGGGTTATTGATACAACCAGAACTCCCTGTTTGGAAATGGGAGCGGATCACCATGGATTTCATTACCAAGCTACCAAGGACCGCCAGCGGTTGTGATACTATTTGGGTAATCATGGACCGACTCACTAAATCCGCTCACTTTCTTGCAATCAAAGAGAACGACAGTATAGATAACCTTGCTAGAGTGTATCTGAAAGAAATCATTTCTCGACATGGTGTGCCAATGTCGATTATTTCAGATCGTGACAGTCGTTTCACTTCTCACTTTTGGAGGTCCCTCCAAACGGCCATGGGGGTAAAACTCGACATGAGTACTGCCTATCATCCCCAAACAGACGGCCAGAGCGAGAGGACTATCCAGACATTGGAAGATATGCTACGAGCTTGTGTTAACGATTTCGGAAAGACTGGGAGAGATACCTGCCTTTGGCCGAGTTTTCCTACAACAATAGCTATCATGCCAGCATTAAGGCCGCACCTTTTGAGGCACTATATGGCCGAAAATGCTGATCCCCGGTCTGTTGGGCTGAAGTTGGCGACAATCAACTTACTGGTCCCGAATTGTTAGAGAAACTACAGAGAAGATAGTTCAAATCCGAGACCGTTTGCAAGCTGCACGAGACAGACAAAAGAGCTATGCTAATAAGAGACGTAAACCTATCGAATTCCAGGTCGGAGACAGAGTCATGTTGAAAGTCTCACCATGGAAAGGGGTGATACGTTTTGGCAAACGTGGGAAGCTCAATCCTCGTTACATCGGACCATTCCAAATTCTTGAAAGAATTGGACCAGTAGCCTACAGACTCGAATTACCACCAGAACTGAGTAACGTGCACAACGTATTCCATGTATGTAACTTGAAAAAGTGTCTTTCTGATGAAATCCCGGTTGTTCCTTTGAGGGAAATCCGAATAGACAAGAACTTGAACTTTACCGAGGAACCAGTGGAAATTATGGACCGTGAAATTAAGCGACTGAAGCGCAGTCGCATTCCTATTATCAAAGTCCGTTGGAACTCCCGGCATGGACCAGAGTTCACCTGGGAACGAGAAGATGAGTTCCAGAAAAAGTATCCTCAACTCTTTAAGCCGACGTCGAACAATTCTAAGTGAGGTTGGGAGGCTGTGATAACCGGTAATTTAGGGAGCCATTTTATTATCATGCTACTTTAAATTTGGCAACGTAAACATTTTAATGTGACCTTTTAGAACTATGTTGGTTTTGATTCGTATTCTAGAATATTTACGTGGATTATTATGTCGTTGAATTAATATTCGTGAGATTAATTTAGGCACTACTCCGACTCCGGCACTAGGAAACCTAATAAGTCAAATTTAAACGAGAAACGATCACGTTCTATTTTATAAACGTATTTGTTATCAAAATCGATGGAAAACATTTTTAAGACGAACGGTGACGATTAAAAATTTATTCGTGTGACGTTTAATATTTTTCGGGAATAAAAATAAGTAACTCGGGAAAATATAGTAAAAATTATCCCGCTAGTCCTTGCACCGACTCCTCAAGTGAAAATAAATCTTACACAAGGACTCCTTTGCAATATCCGGTTTATATAACCCTAAACCCTAACCCTTATTCATAATATTATTTCTTTTCATCTTCAACCCCACTCTCCCTCTCTACTCTCTAATAGCCGCCGCCGGCCACCCCTCACACCACCACCACCACCACCCTTACAACCACACCGCCACCACCAACGTAACCCTCTCACTCTCCTCTTTCTTTTGCTATACTACACGCGCCACCAAACGACACCACCATCTCGTTGTCTTATCGCCGCCGCTACCACAACCTTACCACCACCATTTTCGTACCCTAAAACCTATAGATCGAGTGAAGAAACAGTAAGAAAACACGTTTTCACCCGTAGGTTGACTCACTCCGAGTCAACTTGTGGTTTATATTCATTTTTCAGGCTAAAAACAAATGGGTTTTGATATTTTATTGAGTTTTGAACTAATAAAAATCGGTTGGTATCGATATGGGTCGTGTGTGTCGCATTTTTGTGGTGTTGTTATGAAACCGAGAGCTTAAGCTCACGGGTTTGAGCTTATTTTTGGTCTTATAGTTCTTGTGGTTATGTTGTTTTGTTGTTATTGTCGTGAAACCGAGACCGCATTGGGTCCGTTTGGTTTTCTGTCGCGTCGAGAAAACTTGAGCCGAGACCCTCTTGGTCTCGGCAATACTTGTGGTTTTTGTTAAAAACCATTTTTCTAATGTTACGGTTGCGACTCTTGTTAATATTGTTGTTGTTGTTGTTTAGTTTTGTTGGCAGAATGGTGAAGCCGAGACCATAGGGTCCATTCGGTTTGGTTGATGTATAATGGGAATCGATTGTGTGATTATTACTAGTTGACGGGGAATAGGTTTGACGTGAGTCGTAGTCGATCACTAGAGATTGAAGTTGGTTGCGAAAATGAGGCTTGATTTTATGATATGTTATACTTGTGAGCTTTGTGCCAAGTCGGTGTCACGTTGACTTTTAGTCCTCGTTGACTCCGACGATGCCATAACATGGACATTTATATGGATTGTTGGACTTGGATTGAGATGATAAGTCGAGAGGTCATGACTCGGACTTGTGACTCGAAACAAATAATAACTCAAAATAAATATATACATATGAAACAACAAGAATAACATGAGGGTTTCATATAAGGAAATAAATAATAACAAGTATTATACTTGTTGGTTTATTAAAACAAAACTAAAGTTTTATAATAAATGAGTTATTAAATGTTTCGAGGGCACGCGGATCTAAGAATGCTATTTATGAGAAATACTTATGTTTTGTGGTTTTAGCGCCAAGTCTCGGATTAGTTGACATTAATAAACCCGACCAACATGGTTATCGGACTTATTGGGCTGACGAGTCCAATAAGAGCCTCATAAGAATGTCGGAAGAGATTTATTAATGGCAATTCATCCTCATGACTTACCTAGTATGATTATTGAGTTTCGGGATAATAAATTACTCGAAGGATTTAAATTTATCTAGTTGACGAACTCGATAAGAACCCGACAATTCGTTCGCATAATTTATCAAACTAAAACTTAGTCATACGTCCTTGATCGCGAGTCGTTTTGATCTTAATTGCTACGTGGCGTGAGTACACTTGAGTGGTGTCATGTCACCACTACACACCCGTCGATACCAAACACTAATAACGGATTTGAGCAAGAGATTTTGGAATTTAAAACGGAATATACTCGGGATAGTTTACTTTTGGAAACTTTTACGTTTTTTTTTGGTAAAGGGGTTAACCCCGGAAAATATATAACCAAAAAATCGTTAAGTACAAATGGAAACTTTTACGTTTGAAGAT
This sequence comes from Artemisia tridentata subsp. tridentata, assembly GCA_021014915.2. Taxonomy (NCBI): domain Eukaryota; kingdom Viridiplantae; phylum Streptophyta; class Magnoliopsida; order Asterales; family Asteraceae; genus Artemisia; species Artemisia tridentata. Next base: position 218,754,703 of record CP139506.1, read on the forward strand.
GATGTTAAGGATAGTTTATATCATTAGGTTGTGCCGAGTCCGAGAGTGCTGGTATTTGAGAGTCGCCGATTTCTTTGCTTCAGTAGATTTTGTTTGTGCTTTGCTGCTTGAGGTGAGTTTCATAGCCCCATTTTCTCTTTAAACTTTTATATAACTTGGGGGAGAAAACATGCAACTCTTTTTCCTAGACCTGCAACTACTTTTGATTTGCTTATGTGTTGACTAGTTAAGGTTAGATGCGCGGTAGATATTGACTTAGTCTAGGATAGCAATCCCTTTCTATAACCATGATGCCTAGCTAAGAATAGATATCTGCTTACGGCCTAGACCAGGGTAGCAATCCCTTGCTATCACCATGTTACCTAGCTAGAGACCGCTTAGGGCCCTACTTGAGATCTCGTTATGACTACGGAATGATTTGATTTTGGAATGATATGACTATGGAATGATTTGATTATGGAATGATATGATTATGGAATGAATTGATTTTGGAATGATATGATTTTGGAATGATTCTTGGTATTGGCATGATTGATGACATTGTAGAATCTAATCGCCCTTTTGTCCCACATAGCAAATAGCTCTATCAGGTCTGCTATTAAATTTGAAATTAAACCTATGAACTCACCAGCGTTAGCTGACCTTTTTAGCATGTTTTTCTCAGGTAATTGATGATGTTTATTTTGCTTATTACTTTGGAGGCTTGGCGCATGGCATGGCTAAGGATCAATCTGCACTCTGATAATGTTATGGGGACCTAAATGATGTATTTCCTTTTTGGGCCTTTCTTTAAATACTATGGGTTTTATGTAGACTTGCTACACAAATTTTGGATGTTTTATAGAATGGATAATCCTATCCTACTTTCTATGCTTGTGACTCATACCAATTACGTGCACCGAAAGCTTGATTAATCTCGCTAACCGAATTTTGGGGGTTTAATCTAGACAACCCGACCTACTGAGATTACGTTATTTCATGTTTATACGAAGCCGTGGATATAAAGAACGTAGAAAACAAGCTTATAACGACCGAGATATACACGTTTGAAGCCCGACGTACCATGTTTATTTTGACAGCCCACTAATAGAAAGTGTTTTAAGTATAAAAACTAGTGTTTTTGCGAGACATAACATTGATAGCCGATTTGTTAATTGATCGAGGCGTGTACAATCAAAAGTTAAATGAAACGACATTAATACATTGTTACAAGGTTTTCAAAAATGTCGAGTTTGATCGCTAACACTTAACGTGCAATATTTCACGACTAGTTTCACGAAGCCATTTTGGACATATTTTCACAAGTTAAGGAAAATATTAAATTGCGATGAAAATTCTATATTTTGCCGATAGAACACCAAACGAGGATCGTGGAGTACCGTTTCAACATATTTATACGAAAAGTAGTTTATAACTTAACGAGACGTCAAAAGTGTATTTTTTCATTGATAAACGTTATTTTCAAAACTAATAAGTGGTATCGTTAACATACGTATTTGCATGTGTTGCATTGTATCATTGCTTACATTGGATCACATCATTCATAATAGGTCGTGGTTAGAGACCGAGCTTTATTTCATCACATCCATCATTGTCATTGTTGCTATATCATATCAGGTGAGTTTTCATAGCCCCGTTTTAAATTGTTTATTGATTTCTAAACTCTCGGGGGAGAATACATTGCACCATTTTTATATGCGGACCAAAGTATCCAAACTCATTTACATTGCTTAAGTTACATCATTGCCCAGATTAAAGTCCCCTTTTATTATCATGAACCGTTAATTGTTAGCAAGCGAGAGTGAGTGAATAGATCTATTGAGGGTGACTCCTCCGTTCGGGTTGGTAGCACCAACTGGTCAAACGAACGCATTTCATTTCTGTCATATTAGAGTGATTGGCAAACACTCAGTTGGGGCATTTCATTCAGTCTAGCTTCGGGGTCATGAGCTTAAGAGCTAATGTATCATTTTTATGTGGCATGGTTTTGTCATACACTTTATACTTGTGGTATCCGTACAACATTTCATTTACATAAACCTATAATCTCACCAACATTTTTATTGACCATTTTTAGCAATGTATTTTCAGGTAATTAACGTATCGCATGTTGGCTTGCATAAGGACATATCATGGAGTCGCGGAGTCGACGCGTGTCACTTTATATTTTATGCACTTAACCATCGTTTGAATTGTATGAACTTATTTTCCGCAACATGTTTCACCTTTTGGGACCTAGCTTTGTAACTCTGAATGTTTTTAAATAATCAAACGATGTATTTTCTAAACGACACTTTAGGTCATTCAATATAATTGCAACTTTGGTGCTATGACCAGTCATGCCCTCGAATGCTTCATTCCGCTGCAAGTCACGAAATTTGGGGGTGTGACAGATTGGTACCAGAGCAAAGGTTATAGCGAACTAGGTTGTCCATCCTAGACTATAACTACACCATCATAGCATCTCATCATTGTAGCATAAGTGCATATTCATTATATCACATGTAGTGATTGCGATTTCGTACATATATCATTTCATCATAACCCACATTATGTAAATGTTTATTTACTTTTATTTCACATCTCCACAGAGATGTCTTCAGATTCGCACCCTATTGTTATCTCGTCGGAGTCTGAGTCAGTAGAGATTTCCTCACTACCCTCCATCATACTAGAGTCGGTTACATCACCCACACTACCCACTATCATTTTGTCATCAGTGGAGCCTACTCCACAGTCTTCACCCGTGATGTCAGAGGCTGAGACAGAACCCTTTGAGGAGGGGGAAGTCGTGCCTACCCCACCACTGTCACCTGTGATCCGTCGTGGTCCCAGAGTTGTTCCAGTTATCCAGCCCAAATAAGTGCAAGGAGAGTTTAAGTTCTCAGGTAACGCAAAAATTTTAAAATAGTTGGCTAGAAAAGATTTGAAAAATTACCGTGTGTTACAGTACCCGATCAATGTAGCTAGTTGGTAAGTAGAGTGTCGACCACTAAGAGTGGAATGTTAGCACCTAGATATCTGTCAGTATTTTAATCATAAGTTAGTTCTAATGCCCTAATCTAACGCAAGGGGGTTTTCAGCCTGAGAGACTAGCACGATCGTGTAGATTAAGTAAACAGTAAATAAAACTAGAGAACAAATAAGCGAATGGCCAACACGTACACAGATAGAAAACAAACATAGCTAAGAGGTCAAGCTGTAGGAAAACTTGTCACACGTTTAATTGCTTAGTTGTATAAGATGAGTGCTAAAATCTATTCTCTCTGAGTGGAGTCTTAGTTACAGCCGTGTAAACACTTAATGATTACTAGGTTTATGTATTATTTATCCCTTTTACATGCTTACATTAACTATCCATATGCTGTTAATGAATTAATTGCGCGAGCCTGCGTTGACAATGCGTGATAAATCGTAATATGCAAACAAAGCACATGCATAATGAAACCAAATAAACATCAAATACTCTTTATAACAGCTGGAAACTATTAAGTCTGATCAAATAATGAAAAAGACACAAACTCAACCATTAACAGATTTCTAATACAAATAAACGAGTTTTCCTATGAATTAAAGTACTAGCAGGACATTCATACTGCTCTGAAATCTTCTTTTAGGTTGTGTCTTGTGCTACCAATTTGTCTGTATTCTTCTCCTTAGGGTTTTTGTGTCACACCGAATGTGGCTGTCGAATGGGGTATTTATACTTTCTGTCAGCAGGGTCGATACGGTGTATCAAATAAGTTTATATGGCGTATCTAGGTAACTTCGCGTGGGGTCCAAGATTATATAATATTCAGGAATATTCGTACACCGCCATAAGATACGACGTACCTTCAGTCTTCATGCGGCGCATGTTCTTCAGTGTCTTGGATTATCTTGGTGAAGTCTTGAGATTGATACACGGCATATCTGGAATGTCATACGGCGTATCTGGAGTAAACGAGTCAGATCTTCTCGTTGACCAAGGTTTCATATACGGCGTATGAGATAAATTCATACAGCGCATGCTTCAAAGTCAGGCAATGGTATTCATATTCGTCTAAGTCTTTATGTACGGCGTATCTTCCTTCAATTTAGTAGACTTTTCCTTCAATTTAGTAGACTTTTCCAACTTGATCCATTTTGCTCCAATTTAAGTCCAAAATAGCTAACTTTCACCAAATGCCTGTTTATAACTGAGAATTACAAAAGTAAGCGATTAATTATCGATTCTCATATAAAATAACATAAAACAAGCGAATAACATAGGATAAACGATGCCAATAAAATGTACTTATTTGATATCATCAAATATCCCCCCTACTTGAACTTTACTTGTACTCAAGTAAACCTTAGATTTAAACTTATAAAAATGTATCCTAAATACAGCTTAGGATTTATTTTTATAGTTTTAAGCACTCATTCGTTTTAATCATAATTGCACAACCAAATACCTCACGAAGTAGGAAAATGAAATCACTCAAATCACTCAACTAATCTATGTGGTAACATTTAAGTAATTCGCTCAATTGCTCGGTCGTGACGAATATTCTATCATAAGCTTGGCAAGGATACACATCTCCACCACTAAAGCTAAGGAGTGACAAGTCTAAAGCGGTAAATTGGGTTATGATAAGGCTTAAGGGTTAAACCTAGCTTTGTTTAAATATCTCCTGCACAAACTTAGTAGCTCGCTGGCACGAGTCCTCGATTCCTCAAACAACGGATGGTCACTAGTGTGTATCTTGGTTGGTTTCCGGTTTGCTGGCGCGTAATTCGATTAGTCTAAAACTCGGATGGTCACTACCTTATTCATGCTTTTGACATTCTCACTTAGCCGTTACCATATTCGGATGCTCGAAAGCTAACAACAAATATAGCAACTTGGTAAAAGGGTAAGGATAACAATTGGGAAATAATTGGTGTTAAATAAAATAAACAAAACAAATAGATTAAGTCCTAACAAGTGTGGTTAATCACTTCCCAACCATCCCATGAATAAGACACAAATCATAGACTAACTCACGCTTTAACACGAAAACTCACGCTTTAGTAGGTAAACATGATTTAAACTCAATAATATCTCATTCAGAGAATAAACCTTAGTTGGCGTTCCCATACGGCCAACTCCCTTACAATCCATAAATATAATACAACAAGCATTAGCGATATCTCTACTAGTACATAACTTTACATTGTTGGTTTATAGAACTTACCAACTTCTTCTTTCTTTTTCTTTTTTCTTTTTTTGATTTTTTTTAAACATCAAATAAAATGGTGTAAAATTTCACCACATCACTATCACAATCAATATGGATAATTTTTCTCCATACTTTTCATAACTTCAGACATAAAGGTAATAATGAAAGTAGTAAACACATGAAAATCAAAAATACAATATCTACTTTCACTCCATTGCATTGTGCAATTCCCGACCTAGCCAAAGATAATAATTACATACACGAACACAGGAAACGCAGGGAATACACACTTTACCAAAAGCGACTAACCGCGGACTTAAATCTACAGGGTAGGCTAAAGTGTAAGGGTGTAACGAAACAATTTAAATTGGTGTAAGAAACGAAAGGAATGGCTCTGAGGGTTTTTCTAGGGGTATCTTACTCTAATAATGAGAGTAACAAAGGGTTTATCATGGGGATTGTTGGGTTTTAGAGATACTGCTGCTCATGTAATTACAATTTCTCTGGTATAACAAGAAAAATGATACAAGTCATTACTGCTGCTAGTTATGAATATTACTACTGCTGGTGTATTTTACTACTGCTAGTGATGATGAAGATATTCAAGAAAATACACTAAGTAGTTAATGCTACTAGAAGAAAACTTAGTACTGCTAGTACTAAGTTAATGCTGCTAGAGATTTAATGCTGCCAGAACAAAGAGTTAACACTGCTGATTCATTATTAGTGTTGCTGGAGTATTAGAGTCGGTTATTATGTATAGTATGTCTTGATAAGTATAGATAAGATTCTATAAAGATTTATCTTGTATAGCAAGTTATTGTAAGCCGACTAGAACTCCTTAGTCTATAAAAAGAGATCAATGGGCATAGAGATAGATAGAGCTTAATACGTTTTTCATAGAACTTCAAGGTTGTAAACCCTAATACTTTTGAGTATTCATATTATATCAATAATATTGAAGTGTTTAGTTTGATATACTTGCGTTCTTGTTTACTCTATACAAAGTTCTTCGTAAGATCAAATACAAGATTCCGCATTGTGTTTGATAAACTTCAAGGCAGTTTCTATACTTAGTTGTTTTAGATTTATCTAAGATAACTAACCCTTACAAGCTAAGGAATTCGATCAAGTTCTTAACTGGGATGAACAAGTGGTATCAGAGCTTGTGATCTAGAAGCTGTGATCAAGAAGAACCTATTTAGATTCAAGGCTGTTCTAATCTTATTAAAGACATGGATTCAGAATCTACACACATGATTACTACATCAAAGGTACCAATGCTCAAGTCTGGTGAGTATGAGCTATGGAGAATGAGAATTGAGCTGTATATTCAGATGATTGACTACTCTATGTGGGAAGTCATTGAGAATGGTGATACCATACCAACTGTGGAAACATCTGCTACTAGTGTCAAGACTTTTGTGCCCATTATGTCTGCTGAAGATAAGGCACAAAGAAGATTGGAAGTTAAAGCCAGAAGTACTCTCATGATGGGCATTCCTAATGAACATCAATTGACTTTTAATCCTATCAAGGATGCAAAGTCTCTGTTAGCTGCTATTGAGAAAAGATTTGGAGGGAATGCTGCTACTAAGAAGACAAGGAAGAATCTTTTGAAGCAACAATATGAGAACTTTGCTGCTCCTAGTTCTGAGAATCTTGATCAGACCTTTGACAGACTTTAGAAACTTATTAGTCAACTTGTACTTGTGGAAGTATCAATTCCTCAAGAAGATATAAATCAGAAGTTTCTGAGAAGTTTGTCACCAGAGTGGAACACACATACTGTGGTGTGGAGAAACAAGGCTGATCTTGATACAATGAGATTAGATGATCTGTATAAACATCTTAAAGTGTATGAACCTGAAGTCAAAGGGTCATCTAGCTCATTCTACACAAAACTTAGCTTTTGTGTCTTCCTTAAATAACAGTTCTGGCAATACTAATGAAGCAGTTAATACTGCTCATGGAGTTAGTACTGCTGGCACACAAGTTAATATTGTTGGGTCTACAACTCTTGATAACTTGAGTGATGTTGTTGTTTATGCTTTCTTAGCTGATCTTGATACAATGAGATTAGATGATCTGTATAATAATCTTAAAGTGTATGAACCTGAAGTCAAAGGGTCATCTAGCCCATCCTCAAGCACACAAAACTTAGCTTTTGTGTCTTCCTTAAATAACAGTTCCGGCAGTACTAATAAAGCAGTTAATACTGCTCATAGAGTTAGTACTACTGGCACACAAGTTAATACTGTTGGGTCTACAACTCTTGATAACTTGAGTGATGTTGTTGTCTATGCTTTCTTAGCTGGTCAATCTACTAGTCCTCAGATTATGCATGAAGACATGGAACAGATTCATCCAGATGATCTTGAAGAGATGGACTTGAAGTGGCAGATGGCAATTTTTTTTTTTTTTTTTTTTTTTTTTTTTGGGTAAAGGGGAGTAATCCTGCACCCTGGTAAATAAATAACCAAAAAACGTTTAAGTACAAAGGATATGGGTGAAGTCCCACATCTCAGCCCGTTACATGGGCACTTACAAGCAATGATTAGCAATCTAACCACTATATAAGAATGACAACAGGCCACTCTTATAACTTACAAAGAACTTAAACAAAGAGAACAACCAAAAGTGATTAAAATTCATAGAACAATACATTACTACTCATGTACAGCACATGAGTCTTCAAATCATTTTTGCGCTCCACTTTGACTTCCACGAAGGATCACGTATATTATGGCAGAAAGAAACACCCAAAGATCTACCACAACCCCATATGATAGCAATCCCACGATGTAACACAGAATGGGTTACCAAAAACCCTAACAACCAATAGAGTCTTATACCAGATCATAGGAGCATGAACGACCATCCCCACTGAATCTGATAAAACGAATCAAAATCTCCAATAGGGTTAAGAAACAACCCTACCTTCCAGCCTCGCCCAATGTAACCTCGAGCGAAACAAACAAATAGGGTTTTTCAAAACCCTAACTTCCATTGGATTCATATAGCAGACCACAATAAGTAAGAACACAGCAGAATCCCAGGTCTGATATATGGATCAAAATACCACCAAAAAGGGTCAAAGACCCTACTTACAGATCAGGAACAGATCACACCAAGAATAAGTACGGTTATCATAGGGCTTACAAGACCCTACCTCCAATCCCGTCATATATCAAACCAAGTGTAGCGAATCAACACCATCAGGCCTTCGTGATATACGAACCAAGAACCAACTTATTACTTACAACCTGTCCAATAGGGTTTAAAGAACCCTAACAACCAGATGCACGATACCTAGGGTGTTACAAACCCTAACCTCAACAACCAAACTCACTCGACCAGTTGTAGCAGCAGAACAGTACGTATCCCAGGTCAGAATGAGATAACAAGGCATATAGGGATAAAAATCCCCATACCCATACAGCGATCACAGCCCAACAGATGTGCAAAGTAATACAGGACTGTGATGGGTAGGTTTTTGAACAAGATCCCTACAAACTTCACTTGCAAACTCTCTCCAAATCCCACTTACAAAAACTGACATCAGACAAGAACATGTAGGCACCAACAAAACCCTAAAAGGGTTTACTTGCAGTTCGACAAAACAAATCCTGAACGGATTTGTACCCATCAAGCACCTCATCAAAACCCCAGATCGAATTTAGATAAAAGAGTCGAATTCATAATAAACTTATTAAACCGACTTGAGAATGATCTTGGACTAAATAAACGATCTAAACATCGAAACCCTAATCAGCCAAATAAGATCCGATTGTAATAATAGATTGTTAGGGTTTCGAACATGTATAGGGACAATCTAATGATGAAGAAAACAAGAGAATAACCTCCCCTCAACCCTAACAAACCAGATTCCAAGTTGTTAATTCACTAATCCCAAAAGAGATTAACGAAGAAACTGAATGAATGGGAAGAATTAGGCCGGATTTGTTAGGGATGGAGGGGGCAGATGGCAATGTTGACAATGAGGGCAAGGAGATTTTTGAAGAAGACAGGAAGAAACCTCAAGGTCAATGGGCAGGATAACATGGGTTTTGATAAGTCCAAGGTTGAATGCTACAACTGTCACAGGAAGGGACACTTTGCAAGAGAATGTCAGGCACCAAGCAGCCAAGGCTACAAGAATGGTGAAAGCTCAAGGAAAGCTGTTTCTGAGGAACCTAAAAATTCAAAGCTTTGGTGTCTTGTGGTGGTTTGGGTGGATATGATTGGAGTGATCAAGCAGCAGAAGGACTAAACTTTGCACTCATGGCCTATTCTTCTTCTTCATCAAGTTCTGACTCTGAGGTTTCGAATGATTCTGGTTGTTCTTATAAATCTTGTTTGGATGCTATTGAGGAACTTAAGTCTAGGAATGAAAATTTGGAGAAGAAATTAAGAAGTTAAAATTAGATAACTTAGGTTATAAAGTTGGTTTAAAATTTGTTGAGCAAAGACTTGAATTTTTAAAACAAAATGAGTCTGAGTATGCATAGAAGATTAATGTTCTAGAAGGTAAGCTTTATGTTAAAGAAAATGCCATTAATGAACTTACTAAAAGTTTAGAATAGGCTCAAAAAGAAAAAGATGCAGCTTATCAGGAAAAAGAACAACATCAAGTTAAGGTAAATAAGCTTGAGATTGCATCTGATCTAGTAAATAAGATAATTGAGTGCCAACTAATGAGGAAAGGTAGTGGCATAGGCTACAATGATGTTCCTCCTCCTATTAAAAGTGCATTTGTACCTCCTTTGAAAGAATTGTTTTGTTTAATTGATGTTAATGATAAGCATGTATGTGAGAATAGTAAGTCTAATGAGGAAAAACCTAAGGTTGAAAAGAAATATCCTGATGCACCTATCATTGAAAATTGGGTGTCTGATGATGATGAGAAAAAGGTGAAGTCTACACCTAAGTTAGAAGATAAAACAGTTGAACCTAGTGTTGAATAAGTTGAGTTTGTCAAACCTAGTTTTGGTAAAACGTTGTCTAGGAAAACTATTGATTTCATTGAGAAACCTAGGATGTATACTAACAGGCCTAGAGGTAACCAGAGAAATTGGAATAACATGATGTCACAAAGGTTAGGGACTAACTTTGAGATGTTTAACAAGGCTTTTTATCACTGTGGTAGTTTTGAGCATTTATAGGAAAATTGTTTTTACTATCAAAATCCTGTTTGGAACTATGCTAGGAGGATGAATCATCAAAGTTTTTCTAAAAATACTCACCCACATAATAAAAAGAATATAGTTCCAAAAGCAGTTCAAATGAGATCTGGTTTAGTATCAGTTAAAACTGCCAAGCAAAATATTTCTAAACCAGCAGTACTAAGTAATACTGCTAGATCAGTTAGTACTGCTTCCACAAAAGGGACAGTGAATGGTGTTAAACAATTGTCAAAGTTTACAAAAGGAGCACATTCAACTGTATATAGACCTATTCAAAAGAATACAACAATTAGTGCTGCTAAGGCAAAAGCAGTAGTTACTGCTGAGCCAAAAGCAATAATTGATACTGTTTTGGGAAATCATTTTTATGCTATAAAGGCCTCAGCTTGTTGGGTCAAGAAACCAAAAGTTAAAGTTTTAGATCTTATTTCCAGAAACAGAAGCGCATCAATAGTTTTAAAGAAATACATTGATGCACAAGGCATATCCAAGTTAGTAATGGCTTGGGTCCCCAAGAGAAACTGATTTTCTTACTTTATGTACAGGGCAATCCACAGGTGGAATTTGAGGATGAAGGAGTTTTTGACAGTGGATGCTCTAGGCACATGATAGGAGACATGTCCTATCTTGAAGATTTTGAAGAAATTGATGGTGGATATGTTGCTTTTGGGAGTAATCCGAAAGGAAGGAAAATCACAGGCAAAGATACAATAAGAACTGGTAAATTAGATTTTGAGAATGTGTACTTTGTAAAAGAGCTTAAGTTTAATCTCTTTAATGTCTCACAAATGTGAGACAAAAAGAACAGTGTTCTTTTTACTGACACTGAATGTTTTGTCTTGTCTCCTGAATTTAAGTTGACTGATGAAAGTCATGTTTTGTTTAAGGTTCAAAGAAAAGACAACATATACAGTGTTAATCTAAAGAACATGGTTCTCAAGAGAGGTTTGACTTGTCTCTTTGCAAAAGCCACACCTGATGAATCTAAGCTTTGGCATAGAAGGCTTGGACATTTAAAACAATTAATAAATTGCTTAAGGGAAACCTTGTAAGAGGGTTACCTTCAAAAGTTTTTGAAAATACTGAAATCTGTGTTGCTTGTCAGAAGGGAAAATAACACAGAGTTTCTTGTAAGACCAAAATTGTGAACTCTATAAGTCAGCCTTTACATATGTTGCACATGGATTTATTTTGACCAACATTTGTGAAAAGTTTGATGAAAATGATGTATTGCTTATTTGTCAAAGATGATTATAGTAGGTTTACTTGGGTTTTCTTTTTAGCATCTAAGGATGAAACCAGTGGCATTCTTAAGGCTTTCATAACCAGGATAGAAAACCTAGTTAATCATAAGGTTAAAGTGATAAGATGTGATAATGGAAATGAGTTCAAGAATAGGGATATGAACCAGTTTTATGAGTTGAAAGGTATTGAGAGACAATATAGTGTAGCTAGAACTCCTCAACAAAATGGTGTTTTTGAGAGGAGGAATAGGATACTAATTGAGACTGCTAGAACAATGTTAGCTGATTCTAAATTACCTGCTACTTTTTGGGCTGAAGCAGTCAATACTGCTTGCTATGTGCAGAATAGAATTAAAGTAGTTAAGCCTCACAACAAGACCCCTTATGAACTTTTACATGGTAGAAAACCATTGCTAGATTTCTTAAGACCATTTGGGTGTCCTGTTACTATCTTAAGTACCATAGATCACTTAGGCAAGTTTGATGGCAAGGCTGATGAAGGTTTCTTTGTTGGATACTCAATGAATAGGAAAGCTTTTAGAGTGTTCAATAGTAGGACCAGGAAAGTGGAAGAGAACTTGCATGTTAGGTTTAGTGAGGATACACCTAATGTTGTAGGGAGTGGACCAAACTGGCTATTTGATATTGATTTACTGACCAAGATAGTGAATTATGAGCCGGTTGTTGCAGGTACACAATCTAATGAGTATGTAGGTACAAAAGTTAATACTGATGCAGGTACACAAGCTAGGAAGGAGACTGAACCTGCAAAGATATACATCTTGCTACCCATTTGGACTGCTGATCCACCTTTCTCAACCAAAGATTCAAAAAGTTTGTCAGAAGATGGTGCAATATTTTCTGATGATGCTAAAGTGGTTAATGAAGATCAATGGAACAATAGCTCATCTGATGAAAAGAATGATAATGAAGTTCCAAGCACAAATCTTGGAAGTAGAGATCAAGAGAAGGATGATGTATCAGTTAATACTATCAATGAAGCAAATAACATTAGCAGTACTGATAACGCTCATTTTGTACATGTTTTTATCGCGTTATTTGTATGTTTTTGCATATTATTTAGTTATGTTTATGATCATTTTACGCTTAAAAGTTGTTAAGATGTGTTCAAGTCTAGGTACAAGGAAATATTAAAGGAATGACGAAGAAAAGCTACAAAATCAAGTAAATATTGAAGAAAAGCTCGTCAACAAAGATATTGATTCATGATATGATTATTTCCATTGTACATGAGAATGATGAAAAGATGAAGTCAAGATTAAGTGCTAAAAAGTGTGTTAAAAGTTGAAGTTATATGCTAGCTCAAAGTTGAAATTCATGTGCAAGAATCAATCTCAACCCAAGGTTCATAATTCTCAACCCAAGGTTCATAAAACTCAACCTGAGGTTCAAGCAGACATCCCAGCCATAGGTTCAAGATCCAAACCGTGGGTTGAGAAATTTCTGAGATGAAGAGTTGCATTAACTCTTAGTTTTAACTACCATTATGACTAGAGTCCGGTCATTGCCCTCTCTTTTATGGATATTCAAGGCTTAAATCAGTTTTTGTGGAAGAATTCAAGTATAAATAAAGCCCTAAGCACCCCATAATTCACACAACACTTACAATCAAGCCTTACACCATAAGGACTTGATCACATTACTTACTAAACCCAAAAGAGCTCACTAATCTCTGCCATTCTCAAGAAGATCCCAAGTAGAAACAAAAGAAGAGTTGGAGATACTTACTAGAAGAGGTGGAAGATTCCCTTGTTCAATTGGAGGCCCTAAAGAGTGCTACAACTCTTTTATTACTCATTGTAATCTTACATTTGGGTAATTTTCTTTATTTTAATTAATCATGTTGAACCGTTTGATGTTGAATGAAATGTTATGTTTGATGATGACGCTTGTTATGAAATAATTTGTGATGCTTGTTTGGGAATGATGTGATTTTCGTATGAATGTTGGATGTTTAGTCGGTTAGAAAAAGTGATTACTTTCATGAGTTTGTTTAAATATAATTCGTGTTCTAAAACCTGTTGGTGAAACATTATTGGATTTAAGGGATGAAAAGATTTCTAATATTGTTTGATTACAAGAAGTTGGTGCACAAATGGATTCGTATTTGATAATTGACGACTATTAAGTATGCAAGTTTTAAATGAATTCGGAAATATTTAATCACGAGATTGGGTTGAAAAGACTCGTAAGAACTAATTTAACTAATCATCTTTTTCATACATTTGATCACAAAAAGAGCTAGCGTAATGGGATGAGAGTAGGCCGAAAGGACTAACCCGTGAAACTAGTAGAAACATGGATTTTCTTGATATTACCCATTGATTAGAGATCCTTGTGAAAATTGACATTTGCCTTCTAAGTTTCACCCAAACATGTTCAACATTCTATCACGATTAGTCATTGTTCCTAAACAAGTATTTGTTTGTTTGATTGATTTGATTTGAAACCTTTGTTTGTTTAATTACTTTAAAGTGCTTTAGAGCGTGACAATCTTGAGTACTATTTCTATTTGCTACTATCTAAATTGCTTAAACCTAAAAAAGTAGTCTCTTGGGACGATCCTTATTTACCACAAACCGTACTACGATCGAACGAGTATACTTGCTCGTATGTGTTTCCTAAATAAACGGTAAAAAGGTATTTTATAAATTTAAAATTAGAGTGAAATTAGGATATAATATATACACCTTATTGAAACGCATCAAGTTTTTGGCGCCGCTGTCGGGGACTTGTTTGTTGTGCTCTTTGTTCGTTTGTTTGTTGATTGTTGAATTGCTTGTCTTATTCTTATGATCCGGTACCGTCGCATCAAGTTTTTGGCGCCGCTGCCGGGGACTACTCCTTTTTAGTTTAGTTGTAAATAGTAGCATAAAGTTTGTTATTGTTATTGCATGATTTTAGAGTTTATTTCATGTTTGTTTTTTGTGATTGTTTGGGTTATTTGGTTAATGATTGTTAAGTACATGCTTTGTCCTAGTTTCAATGTGTTTCTCTCGTTTTTATTTTTTTTAGTTCTAGTGTTAAGTTAAAATATAAAAAATAAAAAAAAGAAAAATTTTGAAAAAAATATTGCTGCAATCCAGGCGGCTCGACTCTGAACCGCCGGCTCAACCTTTCGAAACGTAAAAAAAAAAAAAAAAAAAAAAAAAAAAATCCACTTGAACCGCCGGTCCAAATCTCGACCGCGGCGGTTCATGCTCTCGGTAAAACATTTGCAAATTCAAACCGCCGGTTCAAATATGAACCACGGCAGTTTGACCCGTCGGTAAAAATTTTCACATACCAAACTGCCGGTTTGGGTGTGAACCGTGTAATTTTTTTTTTAATTTTATTTAAATAGTTATTTGGTATATTAGATTTATTTTAGATTTTAGTTTGATTTTTTTTTCTCGAATAACTTAGTTCTTTTTTTTTACTAACCCCTAACATTTGTTTTGGATGTGTTGTCTATGAATGTTTAGCTTATTTTTAGTTATGGATTCACCTAGCGAAGTTTCGGCTTATTTGGACAAATTGGAAATGGAATTGATGGATGATGGAGATGTTAAGGCTAGGATGGAGAAAATGGTTGATTTTGAAAAGGTGAAGTTGCAAGCGAAAGAAAAAGAAGTTGATAGTATTGAATATGAACCGGAAAAACCTCGGGTGATAACTTTCACTCGTGCTAAGTTGAGAGAATATGACGAACCAAGTATGAGGTATTCCACACCTTGTAGAATAGAAGGATTAGGAGCTTGGGATGCGGAATGTAACATTGGACAAAGTGATAGTTATGTGACCTTTGCTTTTTATGAAAAGTTTGGAAATGGGAAATATGAAGTAGACAAGTATAATAGGAGGATAGCACGGGATGTGAAAATTGACATTCATGGCTATACCTTTGCTATGGATTTGATTATTGATGAGTATGAAGATACTACAGATCCTTCCATTGTGTTTGGGAGAAATTTCTTGATAGCAACAAAGTGCACCAATGATTTTGGTTTAGGGGAAATGCAAGTCAAGGTTGGAGAATTACAAGATGATAAAGATGTTAATTGGTTAATTGAACAAATGGAAGAAGTTTGTGACAACGAAGATGGTATTCTGGGGAGCATGGAAATGGTTAAGATGGGAAAAGCTACTCGTTTGAAACAAAAATACCCACCTTTTAAAGGTCTTATACCCACAAAAGAATGGCTATCAAAAGAAATACCCACAAAAGAATGGCTATCATTCTTATATGTCAATTCGAGATTCACTTGGTGCTACTTGTTCTATGTCGATTCGAGATGTGCCTCATAGATATACTTCTGGGTGGTTTTTGGATCGCATGGAAAATGATTTGAAGTTCTACAATGACTATGGCATTGATGCTACTTGAGTGATGTAATATTTTGTTTTTCATTTTTAGATTCACTTGTATAGTCATTGTAGGTGGTATGTTTTATTCTGTAAGTTATAAGAATGGCTATCATTCTTATATTGTGGTTTGATCTTTTGATCATGTAAGTGCCTATGTAACGGGCTAAGATATGGGATCCACCCATATCCTTTGTACTTTAATGTTTTTTGGTTTATTTATTTACCAGGGTGCAGGATTACCCCCCTTTACCCAAAAAAAGAAATACCCACAAAAGAACCCATTGATGAAGCAAAATTTTTTTTGGGTAAAAGGGTATAAACCCTGGTAAATATATTACGCCAAAAACAATGAAGTACAATTGACATGAGTGAATCCCATGCCCTCAGCCCGTTACATGGGCACTTACATGGAGAAACTCAAATTCCCGTAGGACACTAACAAATAACTACAATATAAGAGTGACACACCACTCTTATAACTAACAAATGAACATAAAAATACAACGACTATAAAATAACAAATTAAAAACTCAAGTTAACCACTTGATAGTCGTCATAGATGTCCACACGCACCAACGATGCAGCCTTTACCATGGGGATACTTGAAAAGCACAAATCCATGCGAAATAACTACAACGTACTTCCATTGATCCAAAAAGAACCAAACTAATACTACGACTTGATCCAACACCTCATTTGCTACGAGCTTTAACGGATTAAGACTGTAGCTAAGAATGTAACCCAATGTATCATGATCAATCATAGATGAAAATAGGGTTAAGAGACCCTAACTTACCCACTTGTGACTTGAACCATTCTTCAAAATAAATCAGATTGCAGCTCCTGAAGACACCCAAGGATCAAAGTCCCAAACTTACCGAAGACAGAAACGACGTGGACCAAGATGACCACACCGCACTATACATCAAAAATAGATTCAAAGCCACCACTAGAAACACGAATTGTAACAGATTTAATAAATCAAAACAGTCGTGTATCCAAAGTGGATAGAATCAACACCGAGAATAGGGTTTAATATCCTAACTTCCATAGCCAAGATCAGATCTGCAGCATGTAATGAATAAACGAATTGATATCAAGCAGAAACAACCAGCCATAACCAGAAAATAGAATCAGCAGACCCTAACATCCAATCCCGTCATATATCAAATCAAAAATAGTGATCAACACCATCAGGTCATCTTGATATACGAACCAAGGAACAACACATAGGGTGACAACGAACCCTAACTCCCAATACACGAAAGCAATAAACGATACAGCAACCAAATCGTATAGAAACGCGCACCAGGTCAAGTATACTGCATCAATGGCCATCGAACAGATACTAGGGTTTAAAAACCCTAACTTCCAGTTGAGAAACACATGTCCACAGTCACGAACAGATAATAAGGATAATGAAACCCTAACAGCCCATACAAATCGTAAAACAGACCACTGCACCAGCAGATCTGGGTTAACGATCACCAAATAAGGGTAACAAACCTTAACGTCCAGTGGATGATATCCGTGACCAGGAACAACGACTTGCATCCCTCTCATGAACCCATGTACATAAACTTTCATCAATAAGAACAACAATAATCATCAACAAAACCCTTAATCGGGTTTACTTGCAGTAAACATATAATGAAACCCTAAAAAGGGTTTGAAACCGTTAAGAACCACAACACCCAGATCGTATATAACAATGAATCGATTTAATATAATAAACCGACAAGAATGAAGAACATACGATCAACCAGCCAATATAGTTGCATGAAATCACGTGAAGATAGATAAATAATAGAACATGTAACATGTAATATTATAAACCCACGATAAGAACAGATCACATGCAACCGACCCATGTGGGAGTATAAAATAAGATCGGATAAGTAAACCGACCAAACTTGAAAGAATTAAACCAACCCACGATAGATCCCATGCAAAACCCAAGGCGCATAAGATAAAAACGTGAATTAAGTATGAACCGACCCACGATTTGAAGAATGAATTAATTATATAGAAGAGAATCGTAGGGCCAGTAAAACGCCACCAGCCGCCACCTCTTGAGAATTAAACAAAACCACAAAAACGTATTGCATACCAAAAAGAATGAAATTGAAGAAGAAGAAGAGGAGAAGGTGATGGAGAAAGGCTTACCTAAACAGAAAGAAGATCCGGGGAACTACCTTATTCCACTAAAAGTGAATGGAACCACTGCAATAAATGCCTTGGCCGATACGGGGGCGAGTGTTAGTATAATGCCTTATAAGTTTTACAATATTATAGAGTTGGGAAGAGCTTGTCCTTCCAATGATGTTTTGTTGATGGCTGATAATACCATGGCAAAAGCTTATGGTAAAGTGAAGAATGTGAGATTACAAATAGGATTCCAAACATATTTGTGTAACTTTTTGATTTTGCATGTACCTATTGATAAAGAGACACCCATGTTGGTTGGACGCCCATTCTTGAGTACGATTGGAGCAATAATTGATAATGGCAAAGGAACGATGGAAATTGAGGATGGAGTGGCTAGAAAGATTTACCACGCCAAGAAAAGAAACAAAGTTCTAGCAGATGAAGAATCAGATGATGAAGAAGATTGGTTGGATGTATTTGATATTAGCCATGACAATGAAGGTAACCCAAAATATGGAAAAACAGCCCCATCGTTTGAACATATTGAAGATGATATGGAGAGAGCATTGGCTATGGAGAATTACTTCAATCATTTCAAGAACATTATTCTGTACAAAAAGATGGTTGATTTCCTTGGCTCTATGTCAATTAAGCTTAAAAATATTGAGTGGACATCGGATGGGTATAGTAAATATCAAAAGGTTGAAGGAGATAATGATTGGCACACTAAAATAGAGATTACTAGCCCGGGTGGACGCCGTTTCACTCATGAGTTCAAAACAAAGGAAACTGATAGAGTTCTTTCGGGGAAATTTCATTCGGAGGATATTCTAAGGTTTGGGAATTATTTTGATTAAAGGAAGAATGTGGAAGAATAAAGAAGCTTATTGCTAAGCTTTTGCTCATTTTGTCTCTTATGAGTTCTATCATGTTTACTTATCGTTTATTGATCTTATTATGTTTTGCACTTCTTTATTAGTTGAGTGTGTTTTAGCTTTTAAGCTTTATAAGTTATGATTAATAAGAAGTATTTAAGTTTGAGTTTAGTTGTTTTTTTTTTAATTTATGTAGTTTGTATCAATTAAGTTCAATGGAATGTTGGAAGTGTTTTTTAGTTGTGGTGATTATTGAAAATGACCAAAGAATTAAAGAACGTTTTTGTTTTGAAACGGGTTTTGTGCTAAATTTTTTACAAACCAACGGTTGAAAACCAACCCCACGGTTGAAGTACCCAAGCTACGGTTGAGTTTTCATTTGTGAAATAAAAAAAAAAAAAAAAAAAAAAAAAAAAAAAAAAAAAACACCACAAGTCACAACCATTCTCATCATTCCAAGATTGAAGTTTAGTTATCAAATTGAGATTCTAGCAATCCTATGGCATCAAAAAGGGTAAGTAACACCATCCAATTACTTTGCATTGTTCTTAATTCGAATTTGATTTTTAGGGTTTTTAATTGGGCGAATTTGATAGAGTTCGAATTAATTGAAATTACTTGATGGGTTTACTAGAGGATTGATGTAAGGATTGATTGGAAGTAGAATTAGATGAATTGATTAAGTATTGAAAGAGAATTTGATGTTCTAAGATCTGGGGTTTATGTATGTCGAATTTTGAGGATTTTTAATCAAGATTGATTGGGTTTATTGTGGTATATGGTTAAGAATTAGTGTTTGTATGCTATTTGATTAATTATATGGACCGCTACTTTGTTTGAATTTGATTTTGATTCTAAGATTCTTGAGGTTGAGAAGTGAAGAAGTTATGAGTTTAAGCACTTAGAATAAGCAATAATAAGCAAATGGAGGAAGGAGTAAAATGTGGATAAGTTGGAAACTAAAAAAAAAAAGCCAAAAAAAAAAGAAAAAAACTGCTGCTGCAAACCGCCGGCTGGAAATTCCAACCGCCGGTTGAGGAACCCAGAAAACAAGCCCAAAATCACCGGTTCAAATATGAACCGTGGCGGTTGAACTCTCGGTAAAAAAAAATGCAAAGACTGAACCGCCGGTTCAAGAGTGAACCGCGGCGGTTCGAGTCTCGGTAAATTAAGTCACCAAGCCAAACCGCCGGTTTAAAAAGTGAACCGCGGCGGTTCAGCCCTCGTTAAAATATATATATATATATATATATATATATATATATATATTTTTTTTTTTTTTTTTTTTGCTTTACTAATGTATCTTACGTTTTAACCTTTAGCTCCAACATTTCTCGTGTGCTTGTTTTGTTTGTTTTGTAGAAATGTGTTCGACAAGAAGAGGAAAACCCATTGTTTGCTTTGCACATGAGACACGGTCGTCAAGCAAGGGAATTTACCCTCATGCCGATAACAAGTGAACATTTGAGGTGGCGTAAGCTAAGTAAAGAAGCAAAAGCTTGTTACAATATCCGATTGGCAAAGTTGCAAAGAATAGAGATTGCGGTACCAAAGTTAGTGAGTTGGACATTGATGAGAGAATATAACCTTAATAAGACTCTTGAGAAGTTATGGGAGGTTAATACGGAGTCTGAAAATGGAAATTTTGAAGATTTTAGTTTGGAGTACGCGATTAGAATTGATGTAGAGCTAATTTATAGAGAATGGTGTTTAGAGTTCTTTTCTACGATCTATTTCAACCAAGAAGTGAGCAACATTATGGAGGGAAAATGTATTTGGTTTAGGTTGTGTGGGAACGATCATGCACAAACTTTGCCGGAATTTGGGCAATTACTTGGATTGTATGATGAGAATGACCTTGAACATGAAGAGTTTGAGGAACACCTTTCTAAGTTGGAAAAAGAACCACCCAAGTATGATGGTAAAAAGATATGGAGAGAGATCGGAGATCCCAACAGTGGGAGACTGAAGGAATCGGAAATACATTCACCGATGGCGAGGCTTTTACACAAGGTTATTGTGAACTCGTTTGTGCACAGAGGAAGTAGTCAAGATAAAGTCCATGGATCAGACTTGTGGATAATTGAGATGATTATGGATCCAAATAGGAAGATGAATGTGGTATGGAATTTGGCGGTTTACTTGTCAAAGAGAGCAACTATTATTTCTGAGCACGGTTTTATAAATGGGGGCCATTATGTGACGAAGATTGGAAGAAGTTTGGGATATGATACGTCTAGTGAATTGAACAAGATAACGGTGATAAATGAGTGTGAAAAGCTTGATAAAAATAATTTGAAAGTGTTGCTTGATGATGCTAGAATGTGTTTGATTGATCAAATTGTGAATCTGATTCGTAACCCACCACCACCACCACAACAACCACAACAACAAAATATTGGAGAATCTTCGGGGTTGAATTCGAGTTGGGGTGATTGGCATGCAAATTTGCCACAAGTAGAGAGAAGAGAAGTGTGGAGGGATATGAGCTTGATGAGGATTGGACACCAAATGGACTATTGTGCACCAATTCTCACACACCTTGGACAGCATAGTGAACCACCTTATTCATTCCCAATGATGTACGCACCACCTAGTGTTCCACCTTACCCATACCCATACACACCTTATCCATCGGAACATGTACCTTACCCAAACATCTAGCGCATATCAAGGAAATGATGGGTACAATGTCAACCAGGAGGGGGCTCAACAAACCCTAAAAAACTCCCTAAAAAATACCTCTCTCGGTGGCGACAAAAAAGAAAATTAGCGATCATCTTATCTACGATTTCTTTCGATCATTAAACCTTCATTGTTTAATCCTTCTCATTCGTGGGTAGGTTAATAGTTATTGGTTGATTTGTTAAACGTGGGTCGGCTCCTTTTATTGTTTAATTGCTGCTTTCTTGTTTGTCGCTACTTGCATGTTCCTGAATTCACTTTACGTTATAATTCTCATATTATTGTGAATTGTGGGTCGGTGGTGGTGTTTATCCATATTGTTCCTTATTATAACATATATAAGGATCGATTTTGTCTTCTTGGTGTGCATTGTTTAATCATTATTGGTTAAAGGGTTTTATGCTATACGAGATCTACTTTTGGGTTTCGTTATTTAGTGCGATCAAGATTTTTGTGTCTGCTCTTAACGCCATACCTAATCCTTTCTAGGGTTTGGTTATCTTCAATTCAGTGGGACGTTACCCTAAGTTTTTAGGGATTGCGGTTGTTTCGTGGTTCAGACTTGGTTTTTTATTGGAAGTGGGTTTAACGAGAGAGATGGAACAAGGATTTCTCAACAAAGCGAGCAAGACTCCATTGAAATCAGTTGGTTATTCAAGCTCGCTGTTGAGTGGATTAGCTAGGAAGGTTAAGAACATAGATGGTAAAATATTAGGTAAAGATGGTAAACCGTTGATGCCTTATCGTGTGGTACCTACTAGTTTGGTTGATGATACGGCTGCTGTTACGGATAGTACAAAGGATGATGGTGAGTTTAATATTAATCAAGAAGCTGTTGTCAAGGAAAATCAGCATGTCTGTGAGGTGGGGTGTTCGAAACTAGATGCCAATGTGAGTAACAATAGCCATAATGCTTCTGGTAACTCGGTTAATGTTAATGCTATACCTACGGGTTCTAAAGTCAAGGCTACTAACAACCATGATGCTATGGTTGATCTATCCTTGGCTGATGTCGTGTTACCTCTGGATGAAGTGGAAACTATTAGTGCACGTTTTGATAACTCATTGTATGGCTATTTTGTTGGACAAAGACCTGTGTTTCCTGTTGTCCAAAACTTTGTTCGGAATGTTTGGAAGAAATACGGATTTATGCATGTCATGGTACATCAAGGCTTCTTTATGTTTCAGTTCTCAAGTAAGGAAGGTATGGATAATGTTCTTACTCAAGGCCCTTGGCGAATCAGATCAGTTCCTTTAATACTTCATACTTGGAACCCTAGTGCTGAATTGATTAAAGAGGACATAAAGAAGGTCTCTGTGTGGGTTAAATTGTATAATGTGCCGGTGGTGGCATATTCTATGGTGGGGCTGAAGTTGATTACGGCTAAACTGGGACGAATTATTATGTTTGATGAACACACGAGTAACATGTGCCTCAAGTCTTGGGGCATGAATTCGTATGCTAGAGTTTTAGTCGAGATCTCAGCTGATAATGATTTTGTGGAATCTCTTCTTGTAGCAGTTCCTTTACCAAAGACCAAAGGGCATCGTATGGTTAATATTGATGTTGTGTTTGAATATAAACCTCCGCGGTGCTCTGTTTGCAAAATCTTTGATCATGTTGATAAGGAGTGCCATAAGAAAGAGAAGGAAGTCAAGAGGAAACAGAGTGTGGATGATGGGGTTGTGTATCAAAAGCATAAATCTAAGGTTGTTAACAAGGTACGGGTATCTGGCAAGCCTAAAATGATATATCGTCCCGTTTCTAAACCTTGTAATAACAATCAGATTCCTAAGTCCATACCAACGGATAAATCTCCTATTATTACTAATGTGGTGGTGAATTCGGCTGGTTATACGCCGGATGATAGTGATAATCCTCATGCTGCTCCCAAGCTTACTAATGATGATGGTAAGTATTTCAACGATGATATTAACTTGAGTGACTTGAAGAGTTTTATTGATAAACGCATGGAGGAGGAGAAAGTGATTGATGAAGTGGGCGTGTCTAGGTGTGTTGATGACGGCAGTGCAATGGAGGGTAAGGTAAATGATTCTTCTTCTAATTATACTACATTGCATGAGCCGCCTGTGAGTGTTCTGTCAGTTAAGGAGGTTGGTACTACGATACCTAGCTCCTCTTCTGCTCATTCTACTTCTGCCATTAAGAATTCCAACCCATTTTCTAAGGTTGGAGTGGTTGTTGACTCGGATAGTGAGGTGGATGAAGTCTTTGACCAGTTTGATGAGTCTGGGAATCTATTTAATATGCCTATGAGTACTATCTCATCTACAGGTGGAGGACAAGAACAGGAAGAATATTATGATTATGATGACTTTACGGATCAACTTTATGATCTTCCAAGGCAATTGGGTGCATTTTATGATGATTTCAAGCTCCAAGGTTCGCGTCGGAAGTAGTTGGTCTTTTTATTTTTTTAATAGAAGATGCAATTGGTTGTTGCTGGAGGTTCGCATGTTTATGATCTGGATTGCTAGGATGACTAAGAAGACTTAATGTTTATTTGAGTTATGATGTATTGTATTTTTATTACTAGTCATCGTTAGTTGGATTTAGATCTGGTAGTTATAAGAATGGCCTGTCATTCTTATATAGTGGTAGTGGTAGTGTCCTTAGGGACTTTGATGAGGGGTGTACGTCCTCATCCTTTGTACTTCAACGCTTTTTGGTGTAATGCATTTTACCAGGGTGTGTTTAACCCTTTTACCCAATGTCAACCAGGAGGGTTTTGCGGAGTATTATTCTACTAATGCAGGAACACAAGGTTATGAAGCTGGAACATCATCGGGTGGATTTGGATTTGGAACGTTGGTTGACTATCCAGGTGACGATATGGAAGATGAATGATTATGATTATCATTCGAGATTATGGTGTGTGATGAACAATTTCTCTATTTCATTCGTACTTTATTGTTATTATGTTATGTAGGATTATAATTGTGCTTATGTTTTAGAACTATGTCCATCTTTATGTCGATTAGGATTTTAAAGTATTTTGGTTATTAGTATTTTTGCATATTGTTTTTGTATTTTTGTGTTTGTTGATTTTTCAGGATTGAGATACCATGAAATCATTGCTCGTTCATATGGTTGGTACATTTTGGAGCTTGGAGTTCCCAACTCATGCGTTAAACACCAAATATGGATCTCGCATGATTTCTCGGTGATATCATTTACTATTTTATTTTCCCTATTTCCTTTACTTTGAAGTTAATTTTTCACATTGAGGACAATGCAAAACTTAAGTGTGGGGGAGGGAAGTAAATAGTGAAAATGATCCAGTTTTTTTTATTTTATTTTTTGTGACTATTTTGGAATTTGTTTTATTGCCCTTAAGGAAGTAGTTGTTTTTACACATAAAAGATTATATATAATTGAAACAACTTGAAATTTTCCAATAGCATAAAATGGCAATTTGAAATTATTAACGAATCTCGGATAAGTGAAACGATCTGTTCTTAGGATTGATAACATTACTTGTGCATTTTTAGCCTATTCTACAAATATGTGAGGATTTGAGCCTATCATTCGAAGCATATATTTTCTAAGCTTAAATTCTATTTTCTTGCTAAGAGTGTGCCGGTGATTGAATTGATTCTAGAACTTGTGCTTGTCATACATTACGAATTCCAAAGTAAGGTCACATTCGTGTGATATAAATGAATTTAAGTGATAAGAGGCAACTTAGGATTAAACCAAATGGCTTTCCATTTACATATATTGATATATTAGCTAGCCGTATTGGTTAGTTAACCACCATTCTATGGACCCATTTGTTAGTGCTCAATTTTAGCACTAGATACCCTTAGAACACCCCTTTGAGCCTATCTTTTCATTTTTGTTACATCCAGAAAAATACAAAAAGATTTTACACCTTTAAACTTTAGCCTTATTTTTTTTAGTCAAGTCAAATCGATGAATTACTTGTTGTTAATCAGAGGAAGTTTTTGATGATTATGAGCTTACACTTTGTATTTCGGATATACCTTTCTGACGAAGACGAAGGCAGCTACTTCTTATTTGTATCTTTTTGAGGTATATGCTCATCCAAAGTGTGGGGGAAGATGTGATGTATGAAAGAAAAGAGATGAAAAAAAAAAAAAAAAAATAGAAGAAGAGAAGGAAAAAGAGATATAAATAGCCAATGTGCTATAATTATGAAGATGAAGAACTTTTGAAGATTAGCCAATGTGCTAAGACATGATATGAACGGTGATCGATGAATGAAATAAAGGAGAAAGGAAAGATTTGTTATGGAGGCTATAATCATTTGGGGATACATGGTTCGATTATTTTTGCTGCAAGTAATTTTGGTATTCGACTTGATTATTGTATATTATTATATCCACCAAAATAATCCCATGTCTTATCCTAACCCTTTTTGCTTTGTGAAGATATCGATTGTATGAATATTCTAGTGACCATCCGGTTTTTGAATAGTTGAAAAACGTTGCTAGCGAGCTAGTGCGTATTTTGGCGACCATCCGTTATGCAAGTAACGTTGTTAGCGAACCAAGGTACAAACTAGTGACCATCCGTTGTTCGACTAATCGAGAATTCGTTGTTAGCGATCTATTATATTTGTACAGTAGTTATTTGAGCATAAGTTGATATTAACCCTTAGCCTAACATTTCAGCCCGAATAAAAGTCCTCTTTGATAAATTAATTTATTACTTACATGATTTGGATTAGTTTTGATACTTGTACAAGCAATTGAGTGAAATACACCCCAAACAAAAGAAATGAGTGTAAGTGAATAAAATTATTCTTTTCTTTTCGTGAGGAGCTTAGTTGTGTTATCTAGCTTGATCGAGTATGTCGTTTAAATTTCACATATTAAAAGTTAAAATCACTTTTTGACCTTTTGCCTTGGTAATAAGGGAGATTAGTGAAATTTCTAGTTGACCATGGTTTTTGGCTATTGGAAACCAACTTTTCAAAAGATTACTTTGCTTGAGGGCAAGCAAAACTTAAGTGTGGGAGATTTGATAACGCTCATTTTGTACATGTTTTTATCGCGTTATTTGTATGTTTTTGCATATTATTTAGTTATGTTTATGATCATTTTACGCTTAAAAGTTGTTAAGATGTGTTCAAGTCTAGGTACAAGGAAATATTAAAGGAATGACGAAGAAAAGCTACAAAATCAAGTAAATATTGAAGAAAAGCTCGTCAACAAAGATATTGATTCATGATATGATTATTTCCGTTGTACATGAGAAGGATGAAAAGATGGAATTCATGTGCAAGAATCAATCTCAACCCAAGGTTCATAATTCTCAACCCAAGGTTGAAGCTGAGATTCAAACCCAAGGTTCATAAAACTCAACCTGAGGTTCAAGCAGACATCCCAGCCGCAGGTTCAAGATCCAAACCGTGGGTTGAGAAATTTCTGAGATGAAGAGTTGCATTAACTCTTAGTTTTAACTACCATTATGACTAGAGTCCGATCATTGCCCTCTCTTTTATGGATATTCAAGGCTTAAATCAGTTTTTGGGGAAGAATTCAAGTATAAATAAAGCCCTAAGCACCCCATAATTCATACAACACTTACAATCAAGCCTTACACCATAAGGACTTGATCACATTACTTACTAAACCCAAAAGAGCTCAATAATCTCTACCATTCTCAAGAAGATCCCAAGTAGAAACAAAAGAAGAGTTGGAGATACTTACTAGAAGAGGTGGAAGATTCCCTTGTTCAATTGGAGGCCCTAAAGAGTACTACAACTCTTTTATTACTCATTGTAATCTTACTTTTGGGTAATTTTCTTTATTTTAGTTAATCATGTTGAACCGTTTGATGTTGAATGAAATGTTATGTTTGATGATGACGCTTGTTATGGAATAATTTGTGATGCTTGTTTGGGAATGATGTGACTTTCGTATGTATGTTGGATGTTTAGTCGGTTAGAAAAAGTGATTATTTTCATGAGTTTGTTTAAATATAATTTGTGTTCTAAAACTTGTTGGTTAAACATTATTGGATTTAAGGGATGAAAAGATTTCTAATATTGTTTGATTTCAAGAAGTTGGTGCACAAATGGATTGGTATTTGATAATTGACGACTATTAAGTATGCAAGTTTTAAATGAATTCGGAAATATTTAATCACGAGATTGGGTTGAAAAGACTCGTAAGAACTAATTTAACTAATCATCTTTTTCATGCATTTGATAACAAAAAGAGCTAGCGTAATGGGATGAGAGTAGGCCGAAAGGACTCACTCGTGAAACTAGTAGAAACATGGATTTTCTTGCTATTACCCATTGATTAGAGATCCTTGTGAAAATTGACATATGCCTTCTAAGTTTCACCCAAACATGTTCAACATCCTATCACGATTAGTCATTGTTCCTAAAACAGTATTTGTTTGTTTGATTGATTTGATTTGAAACATTTGTTTGTTTAATTACTTTAAAGTGCTTTAGAGCGTGACAATCTTGAGTACTATTTCTATTTGCTACTATCTAAATTGCTTAAACCTAAACAAGTAGTCTCTTGGGACGATCCTTATTTACCACAAACCGTACTACAATCGAAAGAGTATACTTGCTCATATGTGTTTCCTAAATAAACGGTAAAAATGTATTTTATAAATTTAAAATTTGAGTGAAATTAGGATAGAATATATACACCTTATTGAAACGCACATCAAGTACTAACTCTGTTAATACTGCTAAGCCAAGTGTTAATGTTGCTGACAAGGAAGACATATCTTTTGATGATGATAACTATTCTGATGATCCAAACATGCCTCCTTTGGAGAATATATATGCTGATACAGATGATGAAAGAATTGATGCAGAGGCTGACCTAAATAACTATGATATTACTATCCCTGTCAGTCTTATTCAAACTACAAGAATTCACAAGGATCATCCTAAAGAACAAATCATTGGAGAGCTACAATCTGCTGTTCAAACAAGAAGAATGACAAAGAATTTTGAGGAACAAGGTTTCTTTGCTAGATCCCTTCATAAAAGAAACAGTCACAAAAACCTTCAAATTTGTTTGTTTGCTTGTTTTCTATCACAAGTAGAACCCAAGAATGCTCATAAAGCATTGCAGGATCCAAGCTAGGTGGAGGCTATGCAAGAAGAGCTTCTACAATTCTAGCTACAAGAAGTCTGGACCTTGGTTAATTTGCCAAATGGGAAGAGGGCAATTGGTACAAAGGGGGTTTTCAGATGCAAAAAGGATGAAAGAGGCATTGTGATTAGAAACAAGGCAAGGTTAGTATCTCAGGGATGCACTCAAGAAGAAGGAATTGATTATGATGAAGTATTTGCTCCAGTTGCAAGAATTGAAGCTATAAGGTTATTCTTGGCTTATGCCTCATACAAAGACTTTGTAGTGTACCAAATGGATGTGAAAAGTGCTTTTCTATATGGGACAATTAATGAAGAAGTTTATGTTTCTCAACCACCTAGTTTTGAAGATCCTGATTTTCCTGACAAGGTTTACAAGGTGGAGAAAGCACTTTATGGTTTACATCAAGCTCCTAGAGCTTGGTATGACACATTGTTAAAATATCTGTTGGACAATGGTTTTAGTATAGGGAAGATTGACAAGACTTTGTTTATAAGAAGGCACAAAGATGATATCTTGCTAGTTCAAGTTTATGTTGATGATATTATCTTCGAATCAACAAAGAAGGTGTTATGTGTTGAATTTGAGAAGCTTATGCATGAAAGATTTCAGATGAGCTCTATGGGTGAACTCACATTCTTCTTAGGGTTACAAGTCAAGCAAAAGAAGGATGGCATATTTATCAGTCAAGATAAGTATGTAGCTTAAATTTTGAAGAAGTTTGGGTTTACTGATGTGAAGCCTGCAAAGACAATAATGGAAACTTCCAAGCCCCTACTCAAAGATGAAGATGGTAAAGAAGTTGATGTCCATTTATACAGATCATTGATTAGCTCATTGATGTATCTTACAGCTTCAAGACCTGACATTATGTTTACAGTGTGTGCTTGTGCAAGATATCAAGTTACACCAAAAGTTTCACATCTTAATGCTGTGTAGAGAATGTTTAGATACTTGAAAGGTCAACCTAAATTGGGCCTTTGGTATCCAAAAGATTCTCTTTTTGATCTGGTTGCATACACTGATAGTGATTATGCTGGAGCTAGCTTGGATAGAAAATCAACAACAGGAGGTTGTCAATTTCTAGGATGCAGGTTGATTTCATGGCAGTGCAAGAAACAAACTGTGGTTGCAAATTCCACAACAGAAGATGAGTATGTGGCTGCTTCAAGTTGCTGTGGACAAGTGATCTGGATTCAGAATCAATTGCTGGATTATGGGTAAAATTTTATGCATACAGAAATATATATTGATAATAGCAGTACTATGTGCATTATAAGAAATCCTGTTTATCACTCAAAAACAAAACATATTGAGATAAGACATCATTTTATAAGAGATCGTTATGAAAAGAAGTTAATTCAAATTGTTAAAATTCATGTTGATAATAATGTTGGAGATTTGCTCACAAAGGCTTTTGATGTGGGTAGATTTCAGTTTTTGATTGCCAGTATTGGAATATTAAATCTTTGAAAATGCTTGTCTCTTTGTAAAGTTTTGTAAGGATTAGTACTGCTAGTAGGTCAATTAATTGTTTCTGCTGCTAAGTATACTTATTGTTCCTAGTTTACTTAAAATTGTTGTGTTAATGTTGCTAGTTATACTTAGTACTGCTAAGTATAATTGATGATATGATTATTGGGTATTGTGTTATGTTTGTGTGTTTGTGTTTTTGGGACTAATCTTTTAAAGGATAAGCTGAGAAAAGTGCTGGAGTGCTAATTAATAAGTTGTTAGGAGTGGAAATTGAGTTCATGTTGCTAGGCATAATTTAGTGCTGCTAAGCCTAACTTAGTGCTGCTAGGTTTCTTCTGCTATGTTTGAGTGTGTAGGGTACTGTTTTAGGAATATGAACGATTAAGGGTTTATATCCTTCAATTATTCACCCAAGTGTTTTTAACAGATCAAAACTCTCTCAAACATAAACCCTAACTTATTTTTATCAATTAATTGCAAAACCCAGCAAAACCCTACACAATTTTTCATAATTCACAATGTTGACTCTGTCTTTTGCAGACCAACATAACGTGATCGCATTTTTGCAAAAACCAAGAGAAAGTGAAGGGTTTACTGAAATCATTGATTTTCTCAATGCTACTCATATTAAGTATGCATTAACAGTAAATCCTACCATATATATTTCCAATATCAAACAGTTTTGGGTTACTGCTATGGTCAAAACTATTGATGGGGAAACACAGATACATGCCCTTGTGGATGGGCAGAAGATTCTTATTACTGAGGCATCTGTTAGGGAAATTCTTCATCTAACAGATGCTAAAGGAATTGAAATTCTTCCAAATTCTACAATTTTTGAAAACCTTGCACTGATGGGGTATGAAAGCCAAAGTGATTCTTTAAAATTTTCAAAAGGTGCCTTCTCTCCATAGTGGAAATTGTTAATACACACTATCTTACAGTGTCTTAGTCTAAAGACTACTGGTTGGAATGAGTTCAGTAGTAATATGGCTTCTGCCATTATCTGCTTGGCTAAAAATCAAAGATTCAATTTTTCAAAATTAATCTTTGATAGTGTGCTTAAGGGCTTGGATAGTTCTTCAAACAAATATTACTTATATCCAAGGTTTTTGCAACTTCTTATGGACAAACAATTTACAAATAAAAGGTTCATAACAAGGTTCATCCTACTCTCTCTAATACTAAAAAGATTTTTGCTAACATGAAGAGAGAGGGAAATGACTTTTCAGGCATAGTTACACCATTGTTTCAATCAATGTTGGAACTAGGTCAAATTCCGGGTGAAGGTTCAGCAATCCCAGCTGATACCCATCACACACCCATAATTTTACAATCTACATCTCAACCAGCAAAGACCTATACCCATAGGTTCACCATAAAGGGCACTCAGCTACCTCAGGCTAGTGCTAGTATGGATGCAGATGAGGCTGTGCATAAGGAGAGGAGTCACAGTTTAGAAAGGGCTACCACTACTGCTTCTTGCTTAGTAGCAGAGCAGGGCAGTGGTAACATAAGTAAGACCCAATCTAAGACAACTTTTAATGAATCAAGTTCCCATGGAACTGATTCAGGTGAAGGTCCCACCCAAACAGAAATCATGGGGGTCTAGATGCTCAGGCTAGGTCTGGGGTTATGCCTAACTTGCCCAATGATTCACCATTCGAGAGAGGTAACACACTCCGAAGTGATGAGGGCAGCATGGAACATATAAAGGAATTGATGGCTAAATGTACCAAATTGACAAAAGATGTTCATGACCTCCAACAACTTATAACTTCTCAAGGTGCTGCAATCAAGGGGTTGAAAAACAACCATCAATCCGCCTCTCTATCACTCTCTCATGAATGATATGCAATCGGATCTTGATGGCCTGTTAAATTCTGGGTAGAGGTTTGTTTGTATCCATAAATCGTCCCTTTTGATTGGTACTAATTAACCCTAATTTGCTCTATACGATTTCATCAAATCGATCCTGTTTTGGTGATTCGATTTCTTAGGGTTTTTTAACCGCCTATTGTTTAATCGTTCCCTTTAATATCATTAGTCGGTTTCAAATCGATTATATCTTTATAAGGGTCGATTTTTTCTTTAATACCCTAATCGAGTAACCCTAAACGATTACTTTTGCAATCGGTTTTAGGGTTTTCTTTTGTTTGGCAGATCGTCTATGGTTCATGGTTATTATTATACGATCTTGCTTTGGGTGTTATGGGCGATCATAACCTTCCTATATCAGCCTTCTATCTTTCTGGATCGATTGGTTTATTAGGGATGCTTTCATGAACGAAACCCTAATCTAGGGTTTTGTTTTTTAATGGTTTTGATCTGCTTAGTGATTGTTGCTGATGCGCTTTAATTTATACATCTTGGGTTGAAAGTTGGACTTTTGTCCATTCATGACATGTAAGTCGATCTGTTGATCGTGGTTATCGTATGGTTCGTGATGTTAATTCTTGGAAGTGGGTTGGGAGAGGGAAGGTGATTGTCTATTGGTACGTTAGGGTATGTGGTACTCTTTGCTGCTGTTGCTAATTCGTTTGGTTATCAGTTGTGGAAGGGTGCGGCTGCTAATCTATTGTTAGTTAAGTTTTTGGGCAACTTATTCAAAAACCCTTGTGTATCATTACCAAAGAAGATCTGTTGCTGAATGTTTTATAACGTGGTCTGCTATTTGGTATATGCTGCATGGTTCCTAATGATTTAGGAATATCGTATGGTTAGTGGTGTTCTTGTCCATTGAGCTGGATTTTGATGACTTTATTATGATCGCCATGTGTTGATGGATAGAAGTTGCTACTATGGAAGTTGTGATGCTGGATTGTTGTTGCCATTGTGGAAGTGTGTTGGCTTTCTCTTATTTTTGGTTATTCGTCTTGATTTTGGTTTTGCATCTAAACATACACCGTTGGAGCGAGTTTTTGCTTGCTGCTCTATCCGTGGTTTTAGAGTCTCTCACCAACCGTGTGTGGTATTTGTGAACTAAATTCAAGTTTGATGATCCATGAGTGTGGGATGGTCGTTTGCATTGCTATGATATGGGTGCTTTCCAGAATCGCATGGAAGTTGATTGAAGTTCTACAATGACTATGTTTCTTGGTGCTACTTTAGTGAATCATGTGTTAATTCCTATTTTTTTGTTCACTTGTATAGTCATTGTAGGTGGTAAGTTTTATTATGTAAGTTATAAGAATGGCGTGTCATTCTTATATGTGAGTCTGTAAGTGTCCTAAGGGACTGAGGTGAGGGACATCACCCTCACCCTATTGTACCTCAACGTTTTTTGGAGTAATGAATTTTGCCGGGGTGAATAAACCCTTTTACCCAAAAAAAAAAAAAAAAGGGGTTGAAGATCAGGGTTAAATATTTGGAAGGGAGAAAGAGGTCAAGAGCACATATATTCAAAAGATTGAAAAAGGTGGGAACAGTTCAAAGAGTGGAATCCTCTAGTTCTGAATACGTTCTCAAGGTTTTAAAAAAGGATGCTCCCAAACAGGGGGAAATGAGAGCATGGTTGCAGGGGAGGATACTGAATTTGATTCTGCTATGGGTGATGGTGATGAAAAGGAGGTAAATGTTAGTGATGAGCAGAATGATTTTGTTGTTGCTGATAAAGCAGGAAATGTAGTTGCTATTGATGCTGGATTAGGTGTTGGTGAGGGTACAAATGTTGTTGAAAAATTGGTGAATGAAGCAGCAAAAGTTAATGTTGACTGAAGTAGTTTCTACTGCTAATGTTGAAGAAGTCCCAGTTAGTGCTGCTAATGAAAATTTTAATGCTGCTGGTACAAAAAAAGTTTATGCTTCTAGTGTGGATTTGATGAATTATGAAACTGTTTTAGCTCAAGCCATGATTGAGTTGATGACATCAAAACCACCAGTAAAAGGAGTTGTCATTCAAGGACCCATACCAACAACAACCAAACAACCACAACCTACACAGTACATTGGAAAGGGAAAGAGTATACTTATTGAAGAACCACCTGTTAAACAAATGTCAAGAGCAGCACAACTAAAGTATGATGCAGAGGTTGCAGAAGCTTTAGCTGCAGAATTTAAATAAGAGAACAGGGTTATTGCTGAACAAAGAAGGGCTGCAGCTGACAAAGAAGCTCAAAAACTAGCATTGTTCAATGAATGGGATGATGAAAGAGCCCAATGTGATGCTGATTGGGAACTTGCTCAATAACTTCAATATGAAGAGCAAGAACAACAATTGATGAAAGGGCTAGATTGCTAAAAGAGTTCTTTGAAAAGAAAAGAAAGATTTATGTTGCACAAAGATTACAAGCAGATGAATAGACCACCCACCAAAGTTCAAAGAACAAAGGTTATGTGTGCTTATCTGAAGAACATGAAGGGATGGAAGCATAATGTTCTAACTTACTTTGATGATGGAAAGATTCAAGAGCTTTATGAATCTGCAAAAAGAGAGATAAGCAATTTTGTGCCCGTGGATACTGAAGTGGTGGGGGGTAGTGCTAAGAGAACAAGGGAAGAACTAGACACTGAGAGCAGCCAGAAGCAGAAAGTTGATGAGCAAAAAGAGCATCTCCATGAAAGTGATGCAAAAGAAACAGCTAATCTATAACAATTGGTAGAAATTACAAGTGATCATGATGATGAATTTGTTGATGTTGTTCCTTTGAAGACTAAAGTCCCTATCATTGATTGGAAAACTGGTTATCGTGGATAGACTACTTGGTGGGAGATAATCAGAGTTGGTGGGCAGTCTCAAAGGTTTGTAACTTTTCCACAAATGCTCAGAAATTTTGACAGAGAAGATTTGGAGACCTTATGGGCATTAGTCAAAGACAAGTATGGAGATTCTAGACCAGAAGACATTTTGGATAGAGTTCTCTGGGGAGACTTGAAGGTTATGTTTGAAACTTATCATGAAGATAGAGTTTGGCATGATCAATATTCCAATAAAGTTTTGCTTTGGAAGCTTTTTCATTCATGTGGAGTTCATACTGTGATGATAAGAGAACTTCAACTCTACATGTTAGTGGAAAAAGACTATCCTTTAGCTAAGTATACAATTGACATGATGCTCAATGGTTCTATCAAACTTCAAGTTGATTATTGGAGTGAAATGGTATACCAGCTTCTTAAGAAAAGGGAGAAACAACTTTAAGGGCTGATTACAAGAAAATGAGATAATAGTGTTTGGAAGCATCCTCCTGGTGAAGGTTCAAGCGTTGAAGGAAACTTGATGATTTTAGAAGAAAATATCAAGTTTAGGGAGGATTGTTGGGTTTTAGAGATACTGCTGCTCATGTAATTACAACTGCTCAAGTATAACAAGAAAAATGATACAAGTCATTACTGCTGCTAGCTATGAATATTACAACGGCTGGTGTATTTTACTACTGCTAGTGATGATGAAGATATTCAAGAAAATGCACTAAGTAGTTAATGCTGCTAGAGGAAAACTTAGTACTGCTAGTACTAAGTTAATGCTGCTAGAGATTTAATGCTGCCAGAACAAAGAGTTAATGCTGCTGATTCATTATTAATGTTGTTGGAGTATTAGAGTCGGTTATTATGTATAGTATGTCTTGATAAGTATTGAAAAGATTCTATAAAGATTTATCTTGTATAGCAAGTTATTGTAAGCCGACTAGGACTCCTTAGTCTATAAAAGGAGGTCTTAGGGCATAGAGATAGATAGAGCTTAATACGTTTTTCATAGAACTTCAAGGTTGTAAACCCTAATACTTTTGAGTATTCGTATTATATCAATAATATTGAAGTGTTTAGTTTGATATAATTGTGTTCTTGTTTACTGTATATAAAGTTCTTCTTAAGATCAAATACAAGATTCCGCATTGTGTTTGATAAACTTCAAGGCAGTTTCTGTACTTAGTTGTTTTAGATTTATCTAAGATAACTAACCCTTACAAGCTAAGAATTTCGATCAAGTTCTTAACTGGGATCAACAGGGATTAAATAACCAGTGTAGTTACTTAATATAACACAACATATATAGGCTATTTGGGTGTAATCCTAGAAATTTACCAAGTTAGACAAATCACTCCAATTATATCAATAATACTCATTATGGTGGTCTCGAATAGTATACAAGCCAAGCTCTAAAGTTTACTAAAAGTCACCGGCACACTCATATATTTGTGGAATTTGCGTAAAATATTGGGAAATGGATAAGGTTTAATTCTCACAATTTGGAAAAAAGGGTTTTGTGTGCAGTCATGCAACTTCGATTTAACAAAAACATGCTAGAAATTTTTTAAATTTAAGCATATTAAGCACATATTAATAAAATTTTTGAAAAATAAAGACAAGTTAAGTTCTAATTCTCCATCCCACCACTTAAGATAAACAACGTCCTCGTTGTTTAAAATTGAAATTAAAAACAAGAAATAGAAAGAATTAAAATGAAAAACTCCCCTGAGATTTGCTCGGTATGATCCTTCATTATGCGTTTGTGAGCAACTTTTTATTCTCTGTGTGTAATGGCGTTCAAGCCTCCATGAATGGCTCGCGACACACAGAAAATTTAGAACGTATGTATACCACCACTTCTTCGCAAGCAACCTGGGTTAATTAGAAAATCAAAGCTAGTGCAATCTTTGTTAATCGATGGTTAGTAGAAAAAAAACCTAAAAATTAAAAATTAAAATCTGGAAATTTCTTCAGGTCAGGCGATACGCCGTATCCATGGAATAAATACGAGTCAGAAAACTTGATACGACGCATCCTTAAACATAGATGCGCCGCATTGAATCAACTGACAGAATGTTCAAAATACAGAAAATTAAAATGCAGAAAAATAAAGGATAGATATGACCTGTGCAGTCGATACGCTGTATCCAGTAATCTGATTACGCCATATGTTTACTTCGTTAAAAACACTCAGACTTTTATTTTAGAAAAATTATACTCCGTATTGATGAGGATCAATACGCCATACGTATTAATTTTTAAATAGGCATATATATATATAAAATACACCATATACGCAGATGCGTATACGACGTACGTCTGTTACGTTTCAAAATACAAGCTTTTTTGATATTAATGCGCCATATCGACAAAAATCGATACGCAATTTCTCGTTTATTTACAGAATTCGAATATGTTTTTAACAAAGAATAGATATGTTGTATGAGAAACAGTCATGCGGCATATGGCGTTTAGGGTTTTGACAATTTTTTCGATTAAAAACAGAATATGCCGTATCTAGAGGGATAAATACGTCGTACTCGAATTAATTAAATTAGATACGTTGTATATAAAATAAAAACGCAATACGCCATATCTAGATAACTAGATGCGCTGTATCGTTTAGTTCAGCAAATAGTAACATTGCAGAAAAACCGAAAAACAAAAAACAAACAAAAATTATAGAAAGTAAACAAACATAAAAATAGAAAAAAAGCTGAAAAATACAATAAATAATACAAATACATAAACAAATTAGCAAATTAAAAACTAATAATTAAAAACTAATCAAGTTAATTCTAAATTAAAATATTAATAGATATTTTAGTATTAAATAATTCACTCCCCGGCAACGGCGCCAAAAACTTGATGCGTGCGTATATCGTTGTAGAATAGATTATATTATCAAGTTTTAAATTTATATTTAGCCGACTTATCCTATAACACACACTAACGAGCAGTGTACCCGATCAATGTAGCTAGTTGGTAAGTAGAGTGTCGAACACTAAGAGTGAAACGTTAACACCTAGATATCTATCAGTATTTTAATCCTAAGTTAGTTCTAATGCCCTAATCTAACGCAAGGGGGTTTTCAGCCTGAGAGACTGGCACGATTGTGTAGATTAAGTAAACAGTAAATAAAACTAGAGAACGAATAAGCGAATGGCCAACACATATACAGATAGAAAACAAACACAGATTAGAGGTCAAACTTATAGTAGGAAAACTTTTCACACGTTTAATTGCTTAGCTGTATAAGATGTTGCTAAAATATATTCTCTCTCAGTGGAGTCTTAGTTACATGCGTGTAAACACTTATTGATTGCTAGGTTTATGTATTATTTATCCCTTTTACAGGCTGACATTGACTATGCAAATGATGTTAATAAAGTAATTGCGTGAGCCTACGTTGACAAGGCGCGATAAATCCTAATATGTAATCAAAGCACATGTATAAAGAAACCAAATAAACATCAAATACTCATTATAACAGCTGGAAACTATTAAGTCTGATCAAATAGTGAAAAAGACACTAACTCAACCATTAACAGATTGCTAATACAAATAAACGAGTTTTCCTATGAATTAAAGTAATAGCAGGACCTTCTTACTACTCTGAATTCTTCTTTTAGGTTGTGTCTTGTGAAGCCAATTCGTCAGTATTTTTCTCCTTAGGGTATTTGTGTCACACCGAATGTGTCTGTCGAATGGGTATTTATACTTTCTGTCAGCAGGGTCGATACGGTGTATCAACTAAGTTGATACGGCGTATCTAGGTAACTTCGCGTAGCGTCCAAGATTATAATATTCAGGAATATTCGTACACCGCCATAAGATATGGCATACCTTCAGTCTTCATGCGGCGCATGTTCGAAGTGTCTTGGATTATCTTGATGAAGTCTTGAGATTGATACACCGCATATCTGGAATGTCATACGGCGTATCTGGAGTAAAACAAGTCAGATCTTCTCGTTGACCAAGGTTTCATATACGGTGTATGAGATAAATTCATTCGGCGCATGCTTCAAAGTCAGGAAATGGTCTTCATATTCGTCTAAGTCTTTATGTACGGCGTATCTGTCTAGAATGATACGGCATATCTTCCTTCTGTTTAGTAGACTTTTCCAACTTGATCCATTTTGCTCCAATTTATGTCCAAAATAGCTAACTTTCACCAAATGCTTGTTTGTAACTGAGAATTACAAAAGTAAGCTATTAAGTATCGATTCTCATACAAAATAACATAAAACAAGCGAATAACATAGGATAAATGATGCCAATAAAATGTACTTATTTGATATCATCATAGTCTTATGGTCAATTCTTACCACTATTCGCAACCTATTTCACTAGGGTCCGATGGTCAATTCTCCTAGTTTCCTATATACTACCAAACATTAATACTACCGAAACAAGGGTGTCCGCGAATAAGCAAAGAAAATATACGCATAAAGCAATATGAAAATGAGAAAACTAAATCATAGCAATAACAATTTCATAACTAGGCCAACACCTAAGGTGTTTAGCCAATCATATTAAATAATGCAGAAAATTCAATGTTTAATAACTTAATGAAAGACATCGAATCAAATACATGAATATGATATGAAATACTAAAACTTATGTAGTGAATGGCGTGAATTCTCCCTTGGAAATGACTTGTATGCTGCTGAATATCATCCTCCTTGAAGCCCTAAACGTCCTTTGGTTTTTGTGTGTGGGGAAGATATAAGAAAATGCAGAATTAGGGCTTGTATTTATAGCCTCGTTTTAGCTACAGTGTAACCCAAAAGATTGGTTACGTCGTAACCTTCATATCTCAGACGATCTTATCCATAGTAATATTTTTACGGCGTAACCT
The DNA here is from genome assembly GCA_021014915.2 of Artemisia tridentata subsp. tridentata. Lineage (NCBI taxonomy): Eukaryota > Viridiplantae > Streptophyta > Magnoliopsida > Asterales > Asteraceae > Artemisia > Artemisia tridentata. Next base: position 218,794,531 of record CP139506.1, read on the forward strand.
ATAAAACAGGAAACGATCGTAGAACTCTCGTTAAATTAATTACCACTTTTATGCCATAACCTTATAAGTGGGTTACGGCGTAACCTTCTTGGCCACAGAATTCTTCTAAGTCTTTGAATTTCTACGGCGTAACAAGGTTGTGAAGTTACGCCGTAGTCTTGAGCTCCGTTGACTTTGGTCTTCTTAGTGTAAATCGTAGTTACGGCGCAAGTAGAGTATGGATTTACGCCGTAACTTTTGTCTGGCCAGCATACTTTTGTATATTTTCATTAAGAACCTTCCAATTCTGTGTCTTTTCATTCCTATGCTCATTTATTACCTAAAAATTAAATATTAACAAATAAGAGTATATATTTAAGTAAAACAATATAAATGATGAGCATAATAGGGGTAAATTGACACTAAAATATCAGGACAATTTGATGTTATCAACTATCCACTCGTCCGGTTGTACATTACATTTGAGGCAAACCTACAACCAAAGATGTAATTCAAGCTTTTGGTATCCATTGTTTCTTGGGTCCATTTTGGTTATCATTTAAAGTGCCCAAGTTAAACATTCTTGGGTCTTGGAGCAAGACACATAATTTCTCAATCTCGTATCTAGAAAAAGTAGACCAAGGGTTTTGGAAATCGTTTTGGTTTTGATATCTGGGTCTATAGCTTTGATGAGTTTGGGGTCTAAAAAATCTTTGGTTTGGGTATGAGTTGTCTCTCATTTGGTATGAGTTATATTGATATTGAGATGACCTTTGATTATTATAAGAATATCTTCTTGGACATGATTGATTATTTTGAAAAGAAGATGGGTTGTATAAGTTTGAAGGTCTCACATTGGGTGTAGGTAAGAGAGGTCTATCATCAATTCGACCTTCTGTGTATCCAAGACTATTACGAGAACCCGAGTTGTAAAATTGTTTTGGGTTCTCACTTCTGGTAATGGGTTCTTGATTACCTCGAGTATTTACAAAAGGAGTTTTAGGTACAATTGGTTTAGCAAAATTGCTTGACGGATCTCCATTTTTCCTCAGATTCCCGGCGTGCTGGTGGCGTGCTGGCGCGTCAGGCTCAAAAAAGTTTGGAGATTCACTTTGACTAGCTTTTACAAACACTATTGGTTTGTTTAGTCTCTTGGAAGTGGTTTTCTCATGTTTTTGAAATTCCAAGACCTTCCTTATCTTGGGACACTTATTGACGATTCAACATACCATCCAAAACATTGCTATTTAATTTGCTACTTTTATTAAATTTTGAAAAGCTTAGAGACTCCTTTTGAAGTTTAGATACTTTAACATTCAAAGAGTCAACCTCAAGTGTGAGTATCTTACATCTTTTACATGGTTCAACCACCTCTTTGCGATGAGTGCGGATCTTTACTTCTCGTTGATGTTCATAAACTTTCTCATTAACTTTAGCATGCTCTTGTTCAAGAGAGCATTTTTCCTTAACAAGTTTTTCAAAAGTTTTAATAAAATTCTCATTAAATTTTGTTAGTTCCTCATTCTCCTTTTGCAATTTATTTACATCCAATTTATTATTAGAAATAGAAGGGTTTTGAGATACCTCTTGTTTTTCTAGAGCCATGAGACAAGTAGCTTCCTTATTCGGTTGGTCTTCGTCTTCACTATCGCTCCAAGCTCCACCAATAAATGTTTTGTTCTCTCTAGGCTTTGTACAATCACTTATGAAGTGACTCTTGTCACCACAATTAAATCACCCGCGTTCACGCTTTGAGCTTTCACCAACCTTGATGTCAAAACTCCGACCTCTTCCAACCTTGTTTCTTCCATCATTACCACGGTTACCAAACCGATTACCATGACTAAAGTTACCTCCTCTTCTAAAGTTCTTAGCCATTAGATTGAACTTTTCGTCGTCTTCATCACTTTCATCACCACTTCCTTCTTGACTATAGCTATCGTTACTAGTTTGATTCTTAGTGACTTTAGCTTTGAGAGCTAAAGATTTGACCTTTTCCTTCTTGTCTTTAGAGGCTATCTTGTCATTCTCTAGGATCATTTCATACGCCTTGAGGTTGCCAATTAGCTCATCAAAAGGAAGTTCATAGCCGTCACCTTTGGCCGCCACTTCACCGGAAGAGCTCGAAGAAACTTTCTTACATGGTTCTTGTTACAATAGCTCAGATCTAAAGTCGTTAGGCTTGTAATGATAGCATTGAACCGTATATAGCCGTTGTCAATAGTTTCTTCATCGGAGATCGAAAACTTCTCATATTGTTGAATGAGTAAGTCGATCTTGCAATCCTTGACTTGTGAGTTACCTTGATGAGTAATGATAAGTGTACGCCAAATCTCCTTTGCAGTTTTGCAAGTGTAAACCCTCTCAAACTCCATTCGAGGTAAGGCATTGTAGATTGTCATCTTGGCTTCATCATTCTTCCCAAGCTTTTTCTTCTCATCATCCTTTAAATCCAAATATGGCTTTTCAACCATCAACCTTGTTTCGGGGTCTTGCACCATGAATACAAAGTTACCATTTTGGATTATGTCCCACAAGTCAATATCTTTGGACCTAACATAGGTCTCAAATCGGGCTTTCCAAAAACAAAAGCCATCGGTTTCTAGCAAAGGTTGTCTTTGCATAGAATACCCCTCAACATAGTTCTCTTGAGCCATGGATCTATACTCAACTTTTCCAAAAATTTCGATATGTATTTTAAAATTTTGAAAAAGAAATTTTTGTTTAAAACGGCTTCTCGGGAAGGTTTTAACACTCAAAAACTTGAGTATCCTGCTCTGATACCAATTGTAGAATTGTAGAGGGGGTGAATACGGTCTTTTCGGCTTCTTCGAATTTTAAAGACTTCAAGCCTCAAAGATCAATTTACGGTTAAACAACAAGTACAACAACCACAATTACAACTAAAGTATATAAAGCAAGTAAAGAGACACCACGACATATATTGGTTCGAGATGGGGGTTTATACCATCCGTACAAACAGTTACGAATCTACAACATGACACTATTCACTAAGTATAATCGTTTCAGTGGACTACAAACCGTTACAACATCACTCCACGGATATGCACTAAGATCGGCACTCATAAAGAAGAGCTACTCCTAACGGTATTCCATCCTCAAAAACCACCCAAAAGAATCTCATGATTCGACTTAAATACAAAGACTTCCCACCGGAAGTATCAAACCCCAACTAGATCTCCAACGATCTAGGCTTGGTCACCCCGACACAAGACTTCCCTTACAACCAAATCAAATAAATGAATGTTTGATTAATCAAGCCCTAACCTAACATAGAGACTCAATTCTGATAGAAAGGGTATGGATAAGAAGACCCTGAACACAATCACAAGAGTGGATTAGGTTCTTGTGATTCTTCCCTTGCAAGGAGATGTGTTCTTTCAAAGAACACAAGATAGAATTAGAGGATTGAGAGAAGAGAAATTAGAGAGAAAGAATGAACGGCAAGGGGTATGGAATACAAGAGACAAGGGTGGGTATTTATAGGCTAAAATCCTAAATAGGGAAAATATTACCGAGGCTAGCGTGCTGGCTGGCGTGTCGGAGCACTAGCAGCGCGCTAGAATCTCTGTAGTATTTTCTTTGGGATTTTCGTCTTTTAAATACCCAAACTTGCTAAACCCCAAATTGTACTTCACACATTAGACATTTCCATTATTCATCATCAAGCTCAACCAACTCAAATAACCATATAATAAAAATCATTTTGTTAAATGTTTAAGTAAAACCAATTATCAAAGTGATAAAGAGAGTAGGGATAATTGGATAGGGGTAGTTTTGGTATTCCTCACATGGCATAGATAAGAGAGAAAGAATATTCCTTTCTTGGAAAGGAAGTGTGGATGTTGTGTTAGAGTGAGTGTTGGGTCAAAAAAGTGACTCAATTGCCCTGACAAGGATTTGAAAATAAAATAGCCTAACTCACTGAATAAAATAGTGAGTTACTCACTGATACAGATTTGAGTGAGTGTCATATAACCTTAAACATCAAATAAGTCACTGAGTGAACAGTGACTCAGTGAGTTACCTTATGATGTTAAAACTGAGTCTAAGAAGAAAGTGATGTAAATTTAAAGCTTAAGAAAATCTGAATGTGTAGAAAAAAGATAAGATAGGAAGAACCCACTACTTTAATCTGTAAAGGAAATGAATCCACCAAGATTAAAAGGAAAGGGAACACTTCAAACCACCAAGATCAAAAAATCTCTAAAGGAAATGAAGATTTAAAGTAAATAGGGGCTGAACTTTATCCATATTCATCATCATCTTTCTTTTGGCTAACTCTCTTATATAGAGATATACAAAGTTCAAACCCTTAACATAAGTTTAGTAAAAGCTAGAAATAAAAGTATTTGGCCTCTTAGTACAAAATTAGTAACTAATAAGAAACAATCAGATGTGCAGCAATTATGGACCACTTTTCTGCATCTTTTGCCTTCTTTGTGCATTTTGAAAATTCTATGGAGACTTGCTTGGCTGGACCTTGGACTACATTTTTAGAACAAATAACACACTAAAACTAGATACAAGTCAAACATATTATGCATGTGTATGATCAGGTTATTGAAAGCAAATAAAAATGGTAAGGCCCTAGGCCAACCTTTCGAGTAAGGTGCATCCTAGGCTGAAATTAGTATCGCCAAATACTCCTTTAAAATGTGACATGGCAGGTAAGACAATCATAGCTTCATTTGAGTCCATAGGTAATTTGTGAGGTTCATTAGGCAGCATACTAACCTCGGATACACCCGCATCATCCTCCCCCTCTAAATTGGGACTTGACCTCAAGTCCTCAAGGTAATCATCTTCTAAGTAAGGCGTTAGATCTCCAACATTGAACGTACTAGAAACGGAGACATCTCCCAGAAGTTCCACTTTATAAGCACTATCACCAAAACATTACAACACCTTAAAAGGACCCTTGGCTCTTGGCATCAGCTTGTTGTTTCTTTTGGACAGAAATATCTCTTTCCTTAAATTAACCCACACTAGATCACCTAGAGAAAAAGGGGGCTGCTTGCGGTTCTTGTTTGCCTTAGCCTTGTACATTTCGTTTGCTTTTCCAATTATGGCCTTTACTTGTTCATGCAGCCTTTTGATCTCTTTGGCCTTAGTTTCAGCTTCAATGCTTGCTTTAGGCTCAATTGAAAGAGGAATAAGGTCAATAGGAGTGAGAGGGTTAACACCATAACATATTTCAAATGGAGTTTTGCCCGTTGAGTAATTAGGAGCCCGGTTGAAAGCAAATTTGGCATGAGAGAGCTTGAGATCCCAATCTTTTAGAGTCTTCTTAACCAAAGTTCTTAGTAGCATTCCAATAGTCCTATTAGTCACTTCTGTTTGTCCATCAGTTTGTAGATGGTGGGAAGTGCTGAATAGGAGCCTAGTGCCTAAGAGCTTCCATAACGTCTTGCAAAAATAGCTCAAGAATTTAGTGTCTCTATCCGAAACAATGGTTTTAGGGATCCCATGAAGACTAACTATCTCTTTGAAGAATAGGGCTGCTACAATAGATGCATCACTCGTTTTGGTGCATGGTATGAAATGTGTTGGGATTCAAAGACTTTAAGATGCTGATGTTAAGACTTCTCATATGTCTAAGACTGCTCAGGTATTACAAAGGAAAAGCTCAAATTCATTAATGTTGCTAATACAAGTTTTACTACTGCTTGTGTATTTTACTACTGCTGGTGATGTTGAAGAGTTTCAAGAAAACACAGTAAGTAGTTAGTGCTGCAAGACTAAAAGTTAATGCTGCTAGTTCAGAATTACAACTGCTGAAGGTTTACTGCTGCTAGAGTTAAATTTAAGACTGCTAGACTCTTAGTTAATGTTGTTAGTGAGATAAACTTGTATCGTTGGTTAGATAATTATAGAAAAGATTCATTAAAGATTTATCTTGTATAGAAAGTCATTGTAAGCCGACTAGGACTCCTTAGTATATAAAAGGAGGTCCTAGGGCATTGAGTTAGATACGTTTTTCATATAGCTTCAAGGTTGTAAACCCTAATACTAGGAGAGTATTCGTATTATTCATTAATAATATTGAAGCTATTTTGTTTATTAATCTTGTGTTCATTACTGCTTATTGTTATATTACAAGTTCTTCTTAAGATTAAAGTCTAGATTCCGCATAGATTTTAGTACACTCAAAGACAGTTTCTACATAGTTGTTTTAGATTTATCTAAGATAACTTAACATTTACAAGCAAAGGGATTCGATCAAGTGCATAACTGGGATCAAAAAGTGGTATCAGAGCTTGTGGTTCTTGAAGTTGTGATCTACTCAAAGAAGAACCTGTTTAAACTCGATATTATTTGATCTTACTGAAGATATGGATTCAGAATTCTGTACATATGTTACTGCATCAAAGGTTCCAATGCTCAAGGCTAATGAATATGAGATCTGGAAACAATGGCGAAAACCTCGTGTCTTAAAACGGATTTTTGCTACGTCTAAAGGGTCCCACGGTGTTTATTTTAAAAGAATAGCAAAAATTACACAAACACCCCCTCCACCCTGTTTCAAAAACCCTAACTCATTCGACTTGCTCCAAGTCATGTGACTCGACCGAGTCAACTCACGAGTTGAATTGACTCTGGGCGTTTTCTTGTTTATTTCAATTTTTATTGCTTTGTTAAGCTTATTTGGTATTTGTTTTGTAGCTTGGTTTGGATTCGAATTGGTTTTGATTTGAGTTGTGTTTGGCCGAGAGCCCCATGGCTTGTGTAAGGTCGAGCCGAGACTCAAGGGAGTCACGGCAAAGAGTTTATGAGGTTGTTTGAGTCTCGTGTTGGATTGTGTTTTGGGTTTATGTGTAGCCGAGGGTTTGAAGGACTCTAATAGAGTCTAGCCGTAACTCAAGGGAGTCACGGCCAAGTGTGTATTAATTTCTTGAGTTGGGTAATGGATTTGGTTTGGGTCTTTTCATAGCCAAATGGTATATGTGGTCGGATAGTATGAACCGTGACTCAAGGGAGTCACGGCTAAGGTTTGGTTTGTGTTGATGAGACGTGTGATGATTTTGGTTGTCGAAATCCATGAGCCGTGACCCAAGAGGGCCACGACTTGTCGGAGTTGAGCTTACCGAGACCTCTTAAGGTCTTGGTGTCGAGTGAATCATGTTGAGACTCAAGGGAGTCTCGGCCGTGTCATGCTCGAGGCTAGAAAACCTCGAGTTAACTTTTGAGTTGGTTTTGGACTTAAATTGTGTCATTGGGCCTCATGGACTACGTAAGCCCAAAGTGAGTCCATGTCGTGTGTGAGTAAGTATTGGGCCGAAGCCCAATACACTTGGGCCGTTTATTGTTTTTGTCTATTTGTTATAACAATTTACTTCATTTCCGTTTACTAACTTCTCTTATTTAGTTTGTCAATTGGTGTTTCAAAAACTATTCGGGTATACTTGGGATATGATATGGATTTGGATATGGATATTGCAACAACCTGTGCTTTGGATGTGATTATTGGATTGGACGTTATTGGATTTACGATATTAGCCAAGAGACTTATGGATGGTTTTGTACTTGAGACGGAATAGTATGTTAGGCTCATAAGAGCTTAACATATTAGGACCCAAACATACACAAAATAGTCGATAAACTTGACAACTAATATAAACGTGAATGATAATGTCTAATGATATATATAAATAACTTGTAAAATGTGATAATAAAACTTGTATTTTTCAAAAGTCGCGACGACTTGGAAATGTTTTATAAACGGACGAGTCATGTCCAAATTTCTAAAAAAACCGTTATAATTAAACCATTTACAACTTGTTAACATCATAAAACCATTTGAAAACTTATACGTTTCTTCCTAAATCATAACGTTTTACCAACTATTTTGGAATATGGGTAAAACAACGAAATGACCTATTGATATCTTTTATTCTCATTCTTTTTTTTTTGGGTAAAAGGGTTAAATCACCCTGGTAAAATTCATTACACCAAAAAGCGTTGAAGTACAAAGGATGAGGGCGTACTTCCCTCATCTCAGTCCCTTAGGACACTTACAGACTCTAATATAAGAATGACACACCATTCTTATAACTTACATAATACAACTTACCACCTACAATGACTATACAAGTGAATAAAAATAGGAATTAAACATGATTCACTAAAGTAGCACCAAGAACATAGTCATCATAGAACTTCCATCAATCTTCCATGGAGAAACCTCCAACTTGCCCACTCATTGATCATCAAATTTGAGAATCAGTTCACAAATTTCACACAACAGTTGGTGAGAGACTCTAAAACCACGGATAGAGCAGCAAGCACAAACTTGCTCCAACGGTGCATGTTTAGATGCAAAACCGATCACTATCAAGTACCAAGCATGATGACCAATAAACGAATGAAATAGGATTATCAAACCCTAACTTCCATCATATACAAACACCAGACCCAAATTGAATGAGAATGACAGGTCCATGATTGTATGATTGGGGTTTTGAACAAGAGCCCCCACAACTTAACTTCCATCAACGACATGAAGCTGTCCCAAACAGACATCTTTTATTCTCATTCTTTATTATTCTTTCCTTTCATATTTTTATCTCTTCTTCTTCTCTTGATTCTTTTCTTACTTGTTTGTTGTGTTTTGCCGACTATTATTATCTTATCTTTCATTTTCTATCCACACGAGTCATAAATGTTTATTTCTTTCAACGCCATTGAAACTAAACCTTTTCATTTCAAACACGAGTATTCTACGAGAATTATTTTATAAATTACTTTGAGGATTATTTCTGAAACATACCATTTACTTATTATTAAGTTGTGCTGAAGTTCACTTGCCGTGCTATACCATCTAATCATATTGTGATATCTTATTTCATCTGCTGCTAAGGTGTGATTCTATGTAACACCCCCGTTTTCGATATTCGCAGCGGAAATATAAGTTGGGGTGCTACTTCACAGTTCACAGTCATGATAATAGAAAACGACTCGAAAAGAGACGTTTTAGATAAAATTGTTATCATTCATTTATATCAGAGTTACAATATTCAGATCCCAGCAGGAGGTTCCAAAATACATTAATGAAAAATATATTATTTGTTGAATGATAACATATTAGACAGTCCATAGCCAATCCCGTGCCAAGCCATGCCTCCAAATACCTGAGATTACATGCTAAAATGTCAACACAAAGGTTGAGTGAATCCATAGCGTTTAACGTTAAATAAGTTTAAACACAAGCTAAATAAAGAGTAAATCGGTTATATCGCAGTTGTTGTATATTGCTCTAAGTCTCATGAATCGCAAGACGTTAACACGATGGACATCATAGTTATAAGCTATGACGTAAATCACTACATAATTAAATGTAGCAATTATGCCCTCGAGTAGGAGTCTGCCTGAAACTCTTTATTAAACGTTTTCAAATAAAATGCATTGGGTCATTTATCCAGCGACACAAAGGGATTGTCAATCCAATAGATCTATTCATTATATTCGCGCTCACCCGGAAGTGATTAATGGTTCATGATAGAGGGTCTTTAAATAGGCAACAGTTAAACTTATGCAATATAAATCAGGAAAGCATACGGAAAAATACTTGTGTTCGGTTTAGTAGCATGTATCTCCCCACAAGTTTGGAAAAACGTATAAAGAAAAGTGGGACTATGAACTCACCTGAGCAGTCTGGATGGAAAACAAAATGGAATAAAGTTGATAAACGTCTCCGGACACGCTACCTGGTTCGTTATACAAATATTCAGTAACCAATTTCAGATGATATACGTTCTTTTGTTCGTTTCGTTACGTAGTTTATATGTTTGTTTGTTTCGTTAAAGATAACTTTCGTTCGTTGGTTCGTTATGGACATAAACGTATTACGCTGTTATATTTTCTATTAGATCGGAAAATAGAATAAAAATGTTAGTTATGAAAAGTTACACCTTAATCCCTAAGGTTTGGTCAAATGACAGTTTATACCCTGAACTTTCGGAAAATGACAGTTTCTACCCTTAAGTTTCAAAAATGACATTTTCTACCCTGTTCATTTGTTATTGACAAAAATGACACTTGATAATAATTATTTACAAAATTAGCCCCAAAATAACTCCTATCAAATAAAATTAATACACATAAAATAGTTGACTTGGCTAGAGTTTTGGACGCGAATTATTTAGCGATAAGTAAATCATTTTGTGTACTGTCTGTTCCTATGAATAGCTAGCCAGGTCGTTATTTAATATGCCAAGTTTCATATTTTATGGAAATCGTTTGATACTCGAAATAAATTACTAAAGTCGACTAGGTAAAACATGTTTTTACAAAAATCTGGAAAATGGGTTTTTAAACTAGCGATCGACCATATTTTGAAACTCAATAACTCAGTACTCGTTTGATCATTTTGTAAAATTCTTCTTTCTAAAATAAGTTCACTAGGTGAACTTTAATATGCCAAAAACTCAAAATTTATAGGGATCAAATAAGGGTCGAAAACTGGTTTGAAAATCAGTAAGTTGGGTCGACAAAATGGAAAATCAATAATCGATAATGTTTAAGTCCTATTTTAGCGATATTGAACAAACTTTAGGACTCAATATCTTTTGACTCGATCGATCTTTTCACGAAATTCTTTCTCCTAATTAAAGTCTGCTAGGTGAACTATCCATATGCCAAGAATTAGATTTTATAAAAGTCGTTTGTTGGTTTGTTTAAGGGTCACAAGTTGGGCTGTGGGGTTGATTTCCAGTCGATATAAACACAGACAAAAGACCCGATTGGGTTTTTATGATTTCAAACATTTATGACTAGGATTTTACTTAGGATATGACGTTATTAAATATGTTTTACCATGTTTCATTAGTTCTTGATTTGTTTTAGCAATTGTTCAAACATATGAAGTGGGTTGGTTATTCTGATTCGAACAGATAAGAAAGAAAAACAAAAATACTTAATGTTTTTGATTATGTTTTGTTTTAGATTACTTAGTGATGATTTCAAAGGATATGTAAAGTAGATAAAAACTGAATTTAAAAGAGTTTGTAGAACTTACTTAAGGTTGGTTCGACTAGGGTTTTGTGAATGATATGGCTTGAACCGAATGACCAGAAGTTCCTCCTAGTTTCCTAGCTTCGAATAGGGTTTTGTTGGAGTATTTGTGAATGAATTGATCAGTAGTGAATGGGTAAAGGCTATGTTTGGGTGTGTGTCGAGTTGATGAGGGAATAAGGGTGAGGTTATGTTGCTTATTTATAGTAGGAAATTTTAGGGTTTTGTGGGACATGAGGAGGGGACAAAGTAAGGAGACAAGGGCTGAGGGAAATGAAGAAGAGTGCCACTTGGATAGGAGGAGGGGGAAGATGAAAAGGGGATGATGTGGCCGAATACTATCCTAGGGTTTTAACTACCAATGGGAAGGGTTCTTGCATATGAAGTATGACATGTGGAGGGTTTTATTGAAGAGGATGGAGAGGAGAGGGGAGGACATGTTTAGGCTAGGTTCAATGTATTTTAGTGAGATAATATTTAGTAGTAAACCTAGTTGGGATTTCATTAGGATCGAACCAGGTTCTAGGGGAGGGGATCGAATGGATTTGAGGGTGTAATACATTAAGCTTTTGTGGGTTGTACTCTAGGGTTTGAAGTCTTTACTTAGTTTAGTTCAAGTGTTTATGTATTTAGAAAATTATTTAAGATTTGTTACATTTTATATAAACCGGATTTTAAAGAAATAGAAATGAAAATGATTTAGACTTAAAAGGATTGTAACACATGCTTAATGAATTTGTACTATAATTTAAAATATAAGAAAAATATAGTTTTAACTATTTATTAGTTATAAAAATTATTTGTTAAAGTTTATTAAGTTTGAAAGTAAGTAAATGTGATTTTTAGTTTTTGTGCATTAGGCACTTGTACATTGTGTTAAAAGACTTGTATAAATATTTAAGGAGTTTAGAAAAATAATTTTTAAGAGTTATGCATGTATGATTTGTAAATCATGCTTTAAAAATAATATAAATAGGATTTTAATAAAGATTTTGTAAATAAATAATTTCATGCATAAAGGACTTGTACTCTAGCTTAAATAACTTGTAAACTTAATATTTTGTAAAAATATTGCATAAATAATTTAGGGTTTGTGAAATGTATACATAAAATCATGATTTTATGAAATTAGGGTTTTATCGGGAACTAAAATAGAATTAGAGCTTCTGGTGCTTTGGTAACTTGTACATTAACTCAGATGAGTTGTATTTTTATGTTCTGGGGTTTAGTTATTCATATTTGGTGTTGTGATGAATTTTAGGGTTTCCTTGAAACTCTATTCATATAATGAATGTTTTGTTTGTACGTTTGTTAAGGATTTATCGTAAAGTGGTAAATGGTATTCTGTAATATTTTCATTATGTTTATGAAATAAACATTAGGTTTGTTAGGCAGATCTTGTGGGAGCACGTTTATCAAGGATGTGAGCTACGTCACATAAGATATGAGATACATTCAAATAAAAGAAAAAAAAAATTTATCCGTGGAAAAAGGATAATAATTCAGTAAAGTAACATGTTTAAATGAAAAATTTTACGAGTGGTTACAGTATCCCCCCGTTGAAGGGAATCTCGCCCCGAGATTCGGCCTGTGTTGGTTGGAAAGTTGGGAAAAGTGAAGTATAGATATAGCTAGGCTCAGATTTCTAACATATTCAGGTAGGGAATGTGATAAAGGAAAATCGTACAATGATTTGGTTTGTGATGAGAGTTTGATATGCTTAAAATGCTTCAATTTAAAAATAATATTATCTCAAATATTATTTCATTCTTAGGTACTATAATTCCAATAACGTCGTTTCGCTGTTAATCCTTGGTTCTTCGTTTGATACCTAAGGGATCGAGGTTTAATCAATCTTATCTCTACTGGATGAACTAAATTTGAATGTTTTGCCACCTAATAAATTACTATGCAACGGTCAGATTTTTAAAGTGGATGAATAGTGATTCCAACGTTCGAAATAACGGCTACATTCTCACCTATAAATACCTCATTTTTATCCTCACTCTTTCACCACCAAATTTCTTTCTAAAAACCTCAAAATGCCGCACTTTGTCATATTATTAGCGATCGTCTATGTGGTCCTTGCGGTTTCTTATTTGGCTTACGTCCCCAGCGAAGATCATGCTTTCCTAGTTTGCGTTCTAGCAATCATTATGCCTATTGTAGTCTTTGCTATTTGAGTCGACAAGATATGGGGGTAAGGTTTGTCTTTCTAAGTAATCTTCTGAAAATTCTCATTTATTCTTACGTCTAGTTTATATTCTTGGAGGATAATCAAGGTTATTCATCCGGTTGTGGCTCTAGCGATTGTATTGTTGGTGGCTATCCTCATATTCATGGTGGGTCAACCTATTGAAGAATCTATTCCTTATTTTGTAATCATTGTAACTTTAGTACTTCCGTTCTTAATCATTTCTCTATGTATGAACTTCCGAGGTTTCGAATAAAATCTTAGGGTTTTCTTTCCACAATGTTGTCGAATTCCTATCTTAGAGATGATGGGTAGTAGATGTAGACTTTTGTTGTATTAAATCTAAATAATAGTTTATAAACAATTTGTTTTGTTTCAATACTTTGCTTTTGAATGAAAATTAGTAGTAGAAAATCTGAAAATATAACTGTCCAATTCACTACATGATTCTTCCTAAATTATACATAGTTGATCAGGCTATGTATAATTGAGGACCAAATGATGTGAGGTTTTGTTCAGTCACTGTGATATTTATTCTTTTTCAAAAGTTTTAGATGGTGTTCAACGCTTTATTTCTGTAAAATAACTTCATAAATAATTTTTCAAGAGCATAGGAAAATATTCAGTCCACACTACAATGTTGGTTTTTGGGATTTCTTAAGGTATATCGATAACTTCAAAATAAATCTTAGAGTTTGGCTAGGGTTCTCCTAGGTATGTCTATGAATAGAGTATGGAGAAATAGAATAGATATCGAAACTAAACGCAGATTGAGAGTATGAAAGAATTGTTATGAGATAGAGATTTCATAGAGTAGAAAGATAATTTATTTAGATTACGTCCATCGTAACTAAGGAGTATCTGAAAGGAAAATACAACTTAAAGAGTTCTAACCTCAATTTATTTTTCTGCTTAACTTAGAAGTCATACTAGGACATAGTTGTGATTTCTCAATGAGTTCTAGTTTTCTTCTGCATCAGTCTTAGCCTACCAGTCGTGGTTGAAGCTTGGGCATTGCTTCCTATAATGTCCTTTTCCTTTGCATTTTCCACACTTGATTGAACAATTTCCATAATGATGTTATCTTACATCGTTGACATAGAGGTCGTTTTCCATTATAACCAGTTTTATGAGCAGGCGTGGCGATGTAGTTTCTACCAACCTTTTGCCTACAAACTTGTTGGCGATGGTAGTTACCACAATCTTGAAGATGCTTTGATGGCAGGCGGGGCAGTGAGTAGGGATGGTGTTTCCTATCTCATGATGTTTTCGCTTTTGGTTTTTTGTTCAATTCCTAGAGGTATTGGATAGTTCAGGATTTTGGGTTTTATGTATATTCGTCTTAGTTAACTTTTTCTTAGATTCTAGCAACTTTTTCTCATTAGGGTTTTCGAATTTATCGTTAGTTCTTGGATATATATGTCTTAAAGCGTATATTAGAATACTGCTGATTAGTTGATAATTTATGGTAACTTCACTTGAGTTGACTGGTTTAATTTCATGATTCCTACATCTGTTTTTCCATCTTATGTTGGTATGAAACGTATGTCGTAATATTAATCTTATGATTGGATACAATTAGATTCAGCTTTTCTATAGGTTGAATTTTATCTTATGGGGTTTCATGAAACGATGGACGTAATATCTTGGATTAAATGTATACGGGTTCGATTCCAAGTTCTCTTTGGTGTATGAAACGGACGTTACTCAGATAATTTCGATTTAATGGCTGTCCTCTATTTCTGTAAGATGCAACCGAGTTATGTATCTCTATTTGACTGTCGTATTCTAAGCAGAGTTGGGAGTTGTTAAGCGGTTTGCTGGTCTTGATTGGTTGCCTTCTTCGTTGGATGCTATAACTAATGCTCTCATTGTGTCGGCGAAGTCTAGGTCTGTTCGTAGTGTTGTTTCTAAGCTTGTATTTGCAGCCGCGACATATGTTATATGGCAAGAAAGGAACAACCGGATTTTCAAGCAGCAAATAAGGCCTGAAACACAATTAGTGGATTTTATTAAGTCTACGGTTCGGTTGAAGCTGCTTACTTGCAGGTTTAAGAAGTCGGCGAACGTGATTGATCTTGTTCGCGTGTGGAAGTTGCCATCTTCTCTTATTCATTCATGAGATCGCTTCTGGTTTTGGTTCTCAATTCTCCAAGGGTGAAGCTTTCCCCTTTAAAATTGGCTAGTCCTGAGCAAACGGCTACAGGTAAAGACATCTTAAATCCGTTTATAGTTTCTGGTTTGCTTATAAATCAGATGGTTATCAAGAGTACCATAGCTTTTGAGCTTAATCTCTTGGCTAGTCCTGAGCAAACGGCTACAGGTAAAGACAGCTCAAATCCGTTTAGAGTTTCTGGTTTGCTAATAAATCAGATGGTTATCAAGAGTACCATAGGTTTTGATCTTAATCTCTTGGCTAGTCCTGAGCTAACGGCTACAGGTAAAGACAACTCAAATCCGTTAATAGTTGCTGATTTGCTAATAAATCAGATGGTTATCAGATGTACCATAGTTTTCGGACTTAAACATTTGGCTACTCCAGTAGTGAAGGCTATTGGTAAAGAGACATCAAATCCTTTAGTTTCGATGATTCACCTCTCACAGGAGTTAACTCTTCTGGAAGTGATGAGAATAGTCTGTAACGATTATGTTTTGATGTTCTATTGGTCTTTTGTTGCTGCAAAGTTATGGTTCGATGCTAGATGGTTCTATTATCGGATTTTGGATTCTTGGTATTGTGCTATTGCTGGATGGAAGCAGGACGTTCATGGGATTCAAGATTCTTCTTGGTTTTATTCCTAGTTTCGTTGTATAGCTAGGTTTGTTGTGCTTTTGGTCTGTCATTAGCACTAGTTTTTTGTTTGTAGTGGTTGTTTCAAGCGTTGCTTGAGGTTAATGTGGCATGTCAGCCACATTCCATTGTACTTAAACCGTTTTTGTTGTGATTAATATATTTTGCCAGGGTGTAAACCCTTTTACCCAAAAAAAAAAATAACTTGATTGATTGTTTTTACAAAAACAATTAATACAAAGTCTTTTATTAATATTGTAGGTAGTAGGTTTAGGATTTTCTATCTTTATCATAAGGGTTTAGTCCTAAAATTACCTTTGTTGCTTAATGGGCTCTATGTTTAGTTAACTAGGTAAGTGACACTTATTAGGCTCTAGGTATAGTTTAGTTCGAAACCATTCGTCTATTAAACAAATGATAGGGTTTTATGGAAAGTCATTACATAAATGCACAACATTATTGTAAGACATGATGGAAAAGAATTTATTCTCAACAATAATATATACAACAAAAGGATAATTGTTATACATTTATTGATTGATTACAAACTCTGAAGGTTTCAGGTTTATTGGAAAATACAGGAAATACTTAACCAAATACTATTTGGTACAGTAAACACAACGTTGTTACACATGAGTTTGAGATCAGCCACGTCCTTGACGTAAAAGCTTAACTTCATTCTCAAGTTGTAGTTGTGAAATTTCCATTTCCAAGAAACGCTCCTGAAATTCCGTGTTCACCTTTATCTGACTGTCCAGCATAGCTTCCAAAGTGACTGTTTCTCAGGCCATCCATAGGGTTCTCTCAATCTCCGCTACTCTACCACGTAGTTGACTGTTTTCCTTCCTTACCTGACGGATCCTATAATCTAGGCTTTTATATTTATGTTCGTGCGTATTCTTCATTCGTTCAACACTTGCTTCCAAGTCGAACACCGTTCTCCTTTCGTCATTGGTTCTTCTAAACAAAGTGTCGAAATTACGGTCGTACCATTCGAAACGTAATGGTTGTAATTCTTCCAAATGTTTAGCGTGATTGTCGAGAATATTGGCGTGTTCATAAAGGAGAGTCCACATGGGATCTTGAGGATTCATATTAGGATCAGGGGAATTAGGTGTAGATATAACATCTGGGAAGTTTAGTATTAGGGTTTCGGGAGTATTAGGTTCTAGTGGATTTGATTCAGCATCTTTCTGAATTGTTTCTTGGCATTAATTTTGTCCAACATCAAATGTTGTTGCGCAACCAATAAACTTTTCATCGGATGTGGTTTTCTTAATAGAGGGAGTAGGTGATGTACTAATAGTACGAAAAGCTGTTTCGTTAAGTTCGGGAGTTTCGGGGGACATGATACTGTAGTAACCCGCAAATAGTGATAATAAGCAATTTTGAAATTTGCAAATAAAGCTAATCAAATAGTTATCAGATGGGGGATGATTAATGCCAAATAGTCACAATAAAGGATGCTCTAAATACTGAAACATACCTGGCACGGAGGGCGTAGGACTTTATGGTGTAGGTTTGTTTATTTTTGAAAACGCGGTTATAGTCCAATGTTTGAAACCAATTGGTTCTCTATAACTATGAGCTCTGATACCACTCTGTAACACCCCCATTTTCGATATTCGCAGCGGAAATATAAATTGGGGTGCTACTTCACAGTTCACAGTCTTGATAATAGAAAACGACTCGAAAAGAGACGTTTTAGATAAAATTGTTATCATTCATTTATATCAGAGTTACAATATTCAGGTCCCAGCAGGAGGTTCCAAAATACATTAATGAAAAATATATTATTTTTTGAATGATAACATATTAGACAGTCCATAGCCAATCCCGTGCCAAGCCATGCCTCCAAATACCTGAGAATACATGCGAAAATGTCAACACAAAGGTTGAGTGAATCCATAGCGTTTAACGTTAAATAAGTTTGAACACAAGCTAAGTAAAGAGTAAATCGGTTATATTGCAGTTGTTGTATATTGCTCTAAGTCTCATGAATCGCAAGACGTTAACACGATGGACATCATAGTTATAAGCTATGACGTAAATCACTACATAATTAAATGTAGCAATTATGCCCTTGAGTAGGAGTCTGCCTGAAACTCTTTATTAAACGTTTTC
>CP139506.1:218812752-218888640 GCA_021014915.2 Artemisia tridentata subsp. tridentata
ACATAGACAAAAGACCCGATTGGGTTTTTATGATTTCAAACATTTATGACTAGGATTTTACTTAGGATATGACGTTATTAAATATGTTTTACCATGTTTCATTAGTTCTTGATTTGTTTTAGCAATTGTTCAAACATATGGAGTGGGTTGGTTATTCTGATTCGAACAGATAAGAAAGAAAAACAAAAATACTTAATGTTTTTGATTATGTTTTGTTTTAGATTACTTAGTGATGATTTCAAAGGATATGTAAAGTAGATAAAAACTGAATTTAAAAGAGTTTGTAGAACTTACTTAAGGTTGGTTCGACTAGGGTTTTGTGAATGATATGGCTTGAACCGAATGACCAGAAGTTCCTCCTAGTTTCCTAGCTTCGAATAGGGTTTTGTTGGAGTATTTGTGAATGAATTGATCAGTAGTGAATGGGTAAAGGCTATGTTTGGGTGTGTGTCGAGTTGATGAGGGAATAAGGGTGAGGTTATGTTGCTTATTTATAGTAGGAAATTTTAGGGTTTTGTGGGACATGAGGAGGGGACAAAGTAAGGAGACAAGGGCTGAGGGAAATGAAGAAGAGTGCCACTTGGATAGGAGGAGGGGGAAGATGAAAAGGGGATGATGTGGCCGAATACTATCCTAGGGTTTTAACTACCAATGGGAAGGGTTCTTGCATATGAAGTACGACATGTGGAGGGTTTTATTGAAGAGGATGGAGAGGAAAGGGGAGGACATGTTTAGGCTAGGTTCAATGTATTTTAGTGAGATGATATTTAGTAGTAAACCTAGTTGGGATTTCATTAGGATCGAACCAGGTTCTAGGAGAGGGGATCGAATGGGCTTGAGGGTGTAATACATTGAGCTTTAGTGGGTAGTACTCTAGGGTTTGAAGTCTTTACTTAGTTTAGTTCAAGTGTTGATGTATTTAGAAAATTATTTAAGATTTGTTACATTTTATATAAACCGGATTTTAAAGAAATAGAAATGAAAATGATTTAGACTTAAAAGGATTGTAACACATGCTTAATGAATTTGTACTATAATTTAAAATATAAGAAAAATATAGTTTTAACAATTTATTAGTTATAAAAATTATTTGTTAAAGTTTATTAAGTTTGAAAGTAAGTAAATGTGATTTTTAGTTTTTGTGCATTAGGCACTTGTACATTGTGTTAAAAGACTTGTATAAATATTTAAGGAGTTTGGAAAAATAATTTTTAAGAGTTATGCATGTATGATTTGTAAATCATGCTTTAAAAATAATATAAATAGGATTTTAATAAAGATTTTGTAAATAAATAATTTCATGCATAAAGGACTTGTACTCTAGCTTAAATAACTTGTAAACTTAATATTTTGTAAAAATATTGCATAAATAATTTAGGGTTTGTGAAATGTATACATAAAATCATGATTTTATGAAATTAGGGTTTTATCGGGAACTAAAATAGAATTAGAGCTTCTGGTGCTTTGGTAACTTGTAAATTAACTCAGATGAGTTGTATTTTTATGTTTTGGGGTTTAGTTATTCATATTTGGTGTTGTGATGAATTTTAGGGTTTCCTTGAAACTCTATTCATATAATGAATGTTTTGTTTGTACGTTTGTTAAGGATTTATCGTAAAGTGGTAAATGGTATTCTGTAATATTTTCATTATCTTTATGAAATAAACATTAGGTTTGTTAGGCAGATTTTGTGGGAGCACGTTTATCAAGGATGTGAGCTACGTCACATAAGATAGGAGATACATTCAAATAAAAGAAAAAAAAAATTATCTGTGGAAAAAGGATAATAATTCAGTAAAGTAACATGTTTAACTGAAAATTTTTACGAGTGGTTATATTCTATAACAAACCGCTATTTTACAGGTCAATACTATTTACTAAACTCGTATTTATTACTTTGAAATTTACTATAATACTTTTTACGCATAACTTTTTAGTTAAATCACGTAACCATGAAACACCCTATTGTGCAATACGACTCCGGACCACTTTTTGGTCTACATATTTTTAGTACATTGATACTACTACGATGCTCATTTAATTGCTAGAGCATATTTGATTTCATTATAATTACAATTTCATAATTATTTATTTAATTTAATTAAATAAATAAACGTTTTCATAAACCAAATGCATGAACAATGTGCCCAATACTCCAACTAATAATTTTTATTACATTCCTACACATATTAGAGTTTTACAAAAATTCAAGAAACATTTTATTTCACCTTTTGGTATTTATTTTATTATAAGTACATAAATGATACATAATTATTTTAAATTTATTTATTACTAGACAATACATTTTAAATACTCAATGCCCACACTTTAAATACTCAATGCCCGCTCAAAATTTAGATTATCTTTTCTACACATTTCTTACATTTTTCTAATTAAAATGCAAGAAAAAAATGCTAGTAACTAGAAACTTAAAAGAGAACTAGTTTGGTTAGTAGACAAAAGATGACACCAAGCATGGAGCATCCTTCATTTCTGTAGCACCCCAACCCGAAAAAGGCCTAAGTGTAACATTATGGTGTCAATCAGAACATATAAACGTAAGCAAAAGACTCCTTATTATATACTAAGTCAAGAATTACAAGCACTTACGAAATATAATCCAAACAATAATCTAAATACAATACATATCCAAAGCATAATGTCTACAATCTTAACTCCAATAATGGAATCTAATCAAGGGTAGGTCCAACACTCATGCCCAGGATCCCGCTTATAACCTGTCGAAGAGAAAAGAAAATGGGGCTGAGCTAACTCTAAGCGTATACGAAATGAATAAGCGAATGAATCCAAGAGAACCTGCTAAACAAGATTTCAAACAGAATATGGAACATATGAAAGGGATCAAAGCATAATCATGAACATAAAGTGGATATCAATATCAAAGGAAATGCCCAACAAAACATATAGCAAATTATACATGGAGTAGCTAGCTCAATGTACCAAATAGTGAAATGGGGTGTATTGCACACACTCAAGTCCATTCACAAATATATATCATAACTGAACAAAGTACCTAGGATGCATCCATATGCTCCCTTCAAAACAGAGATACATATGCCAGTTCTAGACTAAACATACATAATAAACACGGGCCAGGTGCGCCATATATACAGCTATATAAACAAATGGGAACACTGTGGACAAAAACCCACCTCCACAGATAGTGTCAATACCATTGGTGCATCAATGGCAAGGCCATGGACTCCCCATGACTGGTTACAAATATGGACAACATAATAAGCATAGTACATGCAATCTAATGATAAGGGATAAGTATAAATTATCCAACTCAGATAATAGCTATATGAATAGAATATAGCATGAAATGAATAATCAAACAAATAACTAAACAAATACGGATCAGAGCATAACAAATATTAGAAAACAATGAGTCATGAGAAATCCTTAAGGATAGAGTACAACCAAATTATGTAATTATGAAAATCATTTAAATGTTGTTTCATGAAAGTATGCGTTTTCATAAGAGTCATTAAGCCTTCATATAAAAAGTGGTGTTACTTCGTAGTCATAGAAATCATTTTAAAAATAGTATTTCCCAAAACCATCATCAAGATATACATCCAAAAAGGTTTTTCATACAAGTCATAACATCTAATGGATTATAGAGTATCAAAGGATTCAAATGCGAATATTGAAGTCACGAACGAATCAAACCAAATCATAACGAAACAAGTCATGAGAAAAACCCTTACTGATAAAGGGTAGAATATATGTACCTTAAATCAAGGAACGGATACTGAGAAAACACAAGTCACTCCATCTTCAAATTATCTACACGAATTGGAGAACGTATTATTGTTTAGGAAACTATTTCTTTTTATAGCCATGCATGTTTTATACTTTATGAATACATATTGATCGCTCAAATATATAAGTTATTATGTTTTTTTTAGTCGAGATAGGTTATAGTTTACACTCGTATATATACACTTTAAGCTTGTTGAAACTCTCACCATTAGGACACCATATTATCAAAGACAAATCGATAGCCAAGTAGTTTTTTTATTTTTTTATTCTACTTTTTATTATTATTATTTTTTTTTCAAGAGAGAAATAGTTAGCTTAGTTCATGCATATATCAAGGTATTACGTTTAAGAGTAGTATTTGCCTTCAAACTTTCGACTTATTAAAAACGATTCATCTTGCGACTCCAAAGATTTGTGTTTAAAAACTAGATTATGCATGCTCAATACTCCCTATTTCGTTAGATCTATCCGCTCCACTAACTAAATATCCATGTACATACTCGAATTTACGACGTCAAGTTATCTTATTAGTGATGCATGCATGCAAATACCATTCTTTACATCAGTAAATTTACAAGTCCCCTTTACCTCTCATGCATGTATTTAGTCGTATATCATAATCTATTTCATGAGTTCTATGCCTTTACCATCTTAAATTAATTATACTAACTGATATATGTTCATCTATCTATTCTTGTTCTTGTTAAAGGCCCCAACACCACATGTTATACCTGTCTATGTATAACCATATAATCGTATCTCTCACCGATTGTCTAACGTCCAAAAATTCACAAGCGTGTAACATGTACCGGTCTATTTTTGGGTAAAGGGGAGTAATCCTGCACCCTGGTAAATAGATTAACCAAAAAACGTTTAAGTACAAAGGATATGGGTGAAATCCCATATCTCAGCCCGTTACATAGGCACATACAAACACAGAAGTCCCGAAGGACACTAACAAATACCACTATATAAGAGTGACACACCACTCTTATAACTAATAAATGAACATAAGAACTACAACGACTAAAAGGTTACAATTTAAATACTCAAGATAAAATACTTGATTCTCAAAAATCGTCGTAGATGTCCATACTTGTCAACGATGCAGCTTTATCCAATGGTAGAACTAGAGCAGCTCCAATCCACACCAAACAACTACACGAACTTCATTGATCCAAAAGGACCAAACCAACACTACAACTTGATCCAATACCTCATCTGCTACAAGTTTTAATGAAGTAAAACTCTAGCTAAGAATGAAACCCTGTGTATCTTGATCAATCATAGACGAAAAATAGGGTTTAGAAACCCTAACTTACAATAACCAAACATCATAATACGATCAACTGCAGCTGCAATTAGGGGTGTTCATGGATCGGGTAATATCCGCAGTAACCGAAAACCGAAACCGAACCGAACGAAAATAATCGAACCGAATTCTTACCGAACGAATTGGTAAAAACCGAACCGAACCGAACATTTTATTCGGTTTATGGTTCGGTTATGGGTTTAGGATATTGACAACCGAACCGAACCGAAAACCGAATTATAATTAATATTTAATATTTTTTATATATTAATTAAAAAATATAACTTGACTAACCTAGGTCCTATGATGTTAGGGTATTTGTGTTCAATAAATGTTTAAAACTTGTCTAGGTATGTCGTTTTGCATAATTTTGGCATACTGTCATGGGGTCATGTGCTATGATTAGTTATTTTTTAGGAAAATTTCGGTTTTCGGTTTTGACCATAACCGAACCGAACTTCGGTTCGGTTCTCGGTTCGGTTCGGTCACAAATATTTTCGGTTCGGTTCGGTTTTCGGTTATGACCCAAAAAAAATTTTTAACGAACAACCCGAACCGAATAAACCGAATAACCAAACATCATACGATGAACAACAGCTGCAATAGTAATCATATTGCCTAGATATTCAGGAAACACCAAGCAATTCAGATCGTACACTCAAATAATAGGATTATGACAACCCTAACTTCCAATGACCCAAACGTCAAGCTTCGACCAGAAGACAACCAATCAGAAACTCAACGCAGTCACCAATCAGGATTTAAATCCTAACTACCAGCAGGCAAGGGAACAATACAACTCATCATCAAGAAAAAACTGAGCACAGAAAACCATTTGCATGGTGGACTGACCCACCATAATAGTTCCAATACAGCAGCCATACCAATGATGATTGAAAAGTAACACAAAAGACCCTACCTTCCAGCAAGTAACCCAGCCGATCTATAAATAATAACATATGTTGCGTAACAGATCTGACCATGAAGAGTTTTTGAACAAGATACCCTTAAACTTGACTTACATCTCTCTCGTAGCCCCATGTCCATACAGCATATAAATGCAATATAACTTATAAATTCACGAACCAAACCCTAAAAGGGTTCACGAGCAGTAAAACTTCAAAACGTTTGATAAATAAGAAACCCTAAGAATAGGATTTCACATGAATAGCACAACCAACACACAAGCGATCAAGAAGAATAGATCATCGAATATAAAGCAACGAAACCCAAGAATAGGGTTTTTCCATTGATCGCTAAACCCAAAATATTGCATGAAGATCACATGAATAATAGAACATGGATACAGTAATATAGAACCGACCCACGTTAAAAGTATATATCAGATCACATGCAAAAAGAACCCAAGGCGAATAAGAAAACAACCGATCGACCAAATAATTTAAATCCACCGACCCACGATAGAGGAGGATTAAAATATTAAGAAAAGGATCGATTATGACAAAGTGATTCACGAAGAAAAGGATTAAATATTTGCAAGTGGAATCGCTTTATCTAATTTCTTATTCGCCAAATAATAAAGCACACCACCTCAGCTATAGAAAAGATCCATAAAATCGATTGCATACCAGTGAACAAAGAATTGTTTAAAGGTAGAAAGGCGATTTTAATGGATGTTTTGGACGGAAAAGTTGAGGAGAGGTGGCGGCTGATCGCTAACCATAGTTGAGAGAGAACGATTTTAAATTCACAAGCGTGTAACATGTACCGGTCTATTGCTCCAGTATTTTATTATGCATACTAACCTCAAAATATATTTCACGTGGCCCATGCATATAGAAGTCCATAACTATATATACGTTCATGCATAAGATATATGTATGTTTAGTTCTTATCACGCCGGTATATATGAAAATATATTTTAAATCAAGTAACCTGCTGTGAAATATATGTATATGTATTAATATGTGGTTCGAGGGTTACCTCTACGCTAAAAGAATATAGCTCGAAGCCGAAGCCAAGAACTCGACCACAAACACGAGTAAGACCATCACTCGAACACACGATTCAACAAACTATGATCGAACCCACAACTCGCACAGTTAACTGGACCAAACTCTATCGAATGCGGACCCGAAATTTTGGGCACAGAAAGTACCCTCGAAGCTGAAACGCGAGCACCACATATTCATCGAGGTAGGATGGAACTCAAAACCCCGACGTATAATAGCCACACATACACTTCACGAGATCATGACCAGCGACCAACCACGAACCGAAACCAAATTCGAACAAACACTAACCCGAAACCGAACTCAAACGAAACAGGACCCAAATAAATTATGCTATCTCCCGTGACCTCGCCTTGGTACATTCTGTTTAGAAATTCTTATTGTGTCGCAATTTAGTTTAGAGCAGTTTAGGGTTTGTCATGAGATATTCTGAAATAGGGAGTATGAGAGGGACGTATACATATGATGAGATGGGATGATGATATATTTCAAAATGATAAGTTTGGCCGGATCATTACAAACGTATGTAAGAGAAGGAAACAATTAAATATGACCATTGGTATATCTGCTCTTTGAAGAAAATAGGATTTGGAGGAGTGAGGAGGACCAAATCTTCAAAGACGTGTTTGTTGATATAGAATGAGAAAGTGTGTTTCTTGATTTGGTAGTATTTAGGAAACCGTATTATAGTCCTAGAGTTTAGAGAGGAGCGGGTTGCATAAAAGGAAGGTAATAAAGGCTCTTAATTGGGTTTTGATTGGGGTGTTAATAGGTTCGGTTACAATCTATACTACATATAATGGGTGTATGGTCAAAGGTGAAAAATGAAAAGTCAATGTTGTGGAATGTTGAAATTAATGTAATCCCCATTTTGCCCCTACACATGTGAAACGAAATTTATGGCCTGCTCAATTAATGGTGTTTGACCCATCGCTGGAATTAAACATTGAAACTGATATCTTAAAACTGAATTGGTGAGTGATATGGAATGTCTGAATTTTACTAAAGGAAAGTATTCAATGGTGCAAACTATATCAGGAAACATTGCTGGAAACACCTTCCCTATTGCTGGACAATAAGTGAAAACTTTTATAAACATTATTTGTATCTTAATCACATATAACAAACACATACATTATCGCTCCCTTCGATGCCACCATCTCATCGTTGCCGCCTCACTCGGCGTGTGATAATGGTGATGTCTGTGTGACGAGGTTGAGAAAAGCTTGGTAGTGTTGGTGTTTTTGGTGTGTGTTTAGTACTTGGGTGTGACTGAGGTTTCTTTTCTTGGTTGTTTCGAGTATGTAAAAATATGTTATATTATGAGCGAATCTGTTATGTTATCGCTGAGATTTGTTCTTGCCAAAATCTTTCCAGATCTGATAAGAAGAAAGGGCGATTCAGGCCCCTGGCATATTTAATCAGGTCGTTTTGTATGTATTTTTAGTCCATTTAAATTATTTTGTGCAAAAGATTATAAACTTGGCTTTGCATCATAAGTGTATGGTTGGATTTGTTTCTTCTTTATATATTTTGTTAATATCTTGAACAAGTGAAGTATTTGAGGCTTATAATATTTAGGCAATGATGATGTGTTTAGCTCGACGTTTGATTGAAAGATTATATCTGAGCCTCATTGTAAATTAGCTGTGGTTTTTAGTAGTCAAGTTATTTAGATGACGGGTGCTTAAGGTCATTATGACGGATTTATGTTTTCTTTTTCATTCATAAAGCCAAGTACTTGAGCGGTTCTGTATTCATTTCCGCATGCTGTCACCAATCGTATTGTTGTCATTTGTGCTTTCGGGAACCAACCAATAAAAACGAGTTATTTTTTCATGCAATATGTATGGGGTCGTCCTTAAAATGGAAGATTAGTGTTGATCTGGTATATCCGGTGGTAGTCATGTACTAGCCTAATCTAATTCATTCTTGGACAGACTTATTATCTTTGAAAAGTGCAACTCCAAGTGTATGTGTTGTCACTGAGCTGAGATTTAATCAAGTGATTTCGGATTTTGTTAATTTGTTTCTATGTATATTGTCAATAGCGTGTACAAAGAGAAAATGGTCAATAGCGGCATATAGTTATAATGATATAATCATTTTGCTTTTATATGATATTTGTTTGTAAATAAAAGATTGGTTTCTTGTGTATGCTGAAAAAAGTGTTTGGAAGATACATTTATATTACATATAAAAGCAAAATGATCAATGTGAAAAAGTGTTATGCACCGTTTATCGAGTTCTTCCCTCATTGCGATTTTTTATTATCATTTATTTTTTGGATCAAACATATGCATAATGATTTTATGTTCAATGGCTTGATGGTATCTTAATTTAAACTAAATTAGACTTACTTAAGATGAGTGGTTCGTTTTTTTTAAACGCGAGTAGAGATGGAAAGTATGAGGTCTTATAGGGATGATCTTGATGCTTATCAAGGCTCTTGCCATATGTATATGTTGTATTGGTGATTTTCTTTTAGGAGACAGAACAAACGTCAAGTTCTGGTGTACTATTATATCGTAATATTATGTTTTGTTTATCAATGCATCTTTGTTAGAGATTATGTTTAATTCTAAAAATGTGATGCTACACTTCTATGGATCAGAACAGTATCATTTACGGGTTACAGATTACTATTTAGCATTAGAAACAAGTTAGGAAAACCTCTTACGAGATCATATTGTTGTGCGGGTTTACATGTATCCAAAATATAAGTAACATGGAAATTAACTTGTGATCACTGCAGATAACATCAAGTAATTTTTAGTTGCAGTTGTTTAGAGAATCTGACTGCATCATGTTTTTAAACTAAACTTAACCTCGCTTTATTAGAGTGTTGGCACTTGACAACGATTTCATATTGTGGTAGGGGAAGATCAACTCTCTAGGGCATTGCGGTGAAGGCTGGTAATGAGGGAAGAACTCGATAAACGGTGCATAACTTTTTATTGTGTTCGTAAACATTCAGGATATGTGGGATCGTGTAAAATGGTGGAAAATGGAGCAGGTCATGGTGCTTTCGGTTTTAGGAATTGTTTGAGTTGAAGGCCATGGATTACACAACAAATTGGTTAAATTTTTGTGGCAATCAACTGTCTGGACTACTACTGGATACTTTTTTTCAATATAATTGGTAAAAATACATTGAGGGTCCACGCTGCTAAAAGGTATTCAGTTGAAATGCTTCAACCGAATATGTAGAAAATTGTCGAGAGGAAAAATTGTATAGGGGCAGTCGATTGAGAAGCTTGGGTCTTGCAAGATGATTTCGGTGTGAGGTTGCAGGGTCTGCTGCATATACATTAATATTGAATGCTTGATTAAAGTTGTTTGTAAACTTCCATGTGAATGTGTGAATCTTTATTCGATTTTGTATTGACTAGCATGAGGTTTTATGTTTGAACAAATTATTCAGGATGACTAATTAAGATTCTTTGGTGACACGTAGACAGAAACAAGGTTACTGAAGGTCTGAAGCACATTATGCTCTTTTAGTGACAAGGTTCTTAAATAAAGATATGTTTGGCTAAGCTTATTAGAGGATTATAATAGCTTACTGTATATTAAAGGAGTGTTTGGCTAATATCTGTAAATGTATTTTCTATCTTAAAGAAAGGAATGTTTGACTAAGCTTATTGGAGTGTGATAGTTTATTGTAAATCGCTACATATCAACAAAGCTATCCAAATTTGTCCAAGTTTATTATGTCCACTATCATTATATACTGATAACAATGTGAGTTCAAATAGTCCAAGTTAAATTCCGTATAATATAGAGTCCATTGTTGAGGTGTCTGGAAAAAAGTGTAAAGATTGAGTTATAGATATATGTTTTGCCTTGTCTCTTGGGTACGCTTAGGAGACCAAGTAGTAATGTGAGGCAAAATGTTGCTATGATACAATGGTAAGAAGAAAAGAAGATATTAAATTGTTATTGTAAATGGTAGACACCAAACTGTTAAAAAAATGGTGTCAACTTTTTTGTATATGTGATATAACAAAACAAGGCAATAAATGCGATGTCAAGTTAAATTTTGACAACAATGTTAATAATACTTGCTCTATAAGAGCTTACCGTATTTCAAATGCACATTTGACATTAGTTTAAGGAAAGTGTGCACAAAATGACTTTTTAGCCTCATTGACATTAGTTTTCGATATCAATTATTATATTATCTATTTATCACTGTTTCAAAGTTCATTTTGTGAATGTCACGGGTCATAGAACTAAAACTGAATATATCGTTAATGGTCATGGTCAAATAAGTTACATATCATGTGGTATTGTGTCTAAAAATACAGATCATAAAACTTTTATTATTTTTGTATCATACATCATTCGTATTAATAATGTTTTCTTTTTTTAATGCTTACTGTTTTAAACTATTGTTTGTTTTTTAACGTCTATAAAACTATTCGGTTTTCTTTTTAAATTTATCTGATGTCTTCTATTACATTGTTTACCAAATTCATCTAAAAGATTCTTTACATACACATTATTCTTAATCAATCATTACTATATGTGTTATATGTCCGTTTATAACACATTCTACATCCTGTTCATAGTTTTCAATTTAATCATGTGAATTTCACGGGTCATAGAATTTCAATAAATGTTTTTATATGTTCTTAGTTACATGTTAGGAATTTTTGCTTGAGTTGAGTTATCACATGCTACAGCCGTTTGTAATTACATTATGATCGGTTCACGTTCTATTTTGAATGCTACACAAAACACTCACCACAATATCACAAATCGTTAATTATCTGCCGCTAGAAATTCCGTTGCTATGCACGGGTACTCGCCTAGTAGGTTAAATGTTAGCAGAAATTAGTGGGATCAATAGTTACAAATTCGGGAGTTTATATTGAACGTGTGATATGGACAAGTGTTAGGAAAGTATATTTGTGTACATTTATTTATTTAGACATAATTTGGTTAATTTAGTTTTTTTTTTAATTGTAGCACATAATATATATTGAAGGGTTTAATTTGAATTATTAAAAAGTTTAGGATAAAATTCAAAATTATATGTAAATTAGGTATCCGAATTTTAGGTTTTTACAACTCTACCCCTCTAAAAAGAAAATTTTGTCCTCGAAATTGAAGTAGAAAGCTCAAACATGAACGTACCAAATCACGAAAAGAAAAGGAAACGATTAACTCCCTCGGATTGATTCTTATAAAGGATTTAATGTACGAAAAAGGTTTTCTCATGACTTGATCCAGACAAACTAGGATAGCCTCAGCTCTCCAGCAAAACAAATCATAACAAATCTGATCCAATGGGCAGAAACATATATATAACCGATGATAATTGTAGCATCTCAAAAGAGATACATGATATGAACATGAGACAGATGCGAAGGAAATGCTAACGGTAGGAATTTTCACCATTTCTATCTAGGTTCCGAACGAATCAAAGAAGCATACAAATGATCAACGAAGCTCATATCGAATTATCGAACGTACCAAATGTCTAACGAAAATGACAGAATATTTTTTTTTAGGTAAAGGGGAGTAATCCTGCACCCTGGTAAGTAGATTAACCAAAAAAACGTTTAAGTACAAAAGGACATGGGTGAGTCCCATATCACAGCCCGTTACATGGGCACTTACATGCAATGGTAAAAACCAAACCACTATATAAGAATGACATGCTATTCTTATAACTTACATAATAATTCAAACAGAAGAACAACCAAAAATGATTAAAATGCATATGACAACACAATACTACTCAGGTAACACTTGAGTCTTCTAAATCATTTTGGCGCTCCACTTACACTTCCACGAAGAATCACGTATAATATGGCAAGGGATAGTCCACAACCCCATATCATAGTAATCCCACGACTTAACATAGGCAATGGAGGTTTTTGAACAAGAATGCCCCCAAACTTGACTTCCATTTTCTGATTTGAAGCTTAGAGATCGACCCGACGCTTCAACTCATTCCCAATAAATCTCGATCCACTGCAATTTTTATTATTAGTTTAGAAACCATAATAACCTAGATAAGAGTGTGACATGAGCAATATGGATCAGAGAAAGAATAATAGGGTTAAAGAATGACCCTAATATCCCAACCAACGTAGCCACATGGTTACATGAAGGATGACTATGTGTTCTTGGAGTGTCTCTTCCACAATGGTAACTATTCTATTAGTCACTAAAATCCCTCCAGGCCTTCAATAAGCAATTCTCCAACTTGATTCCAACCAAAAGGTGTTCTACATTTCTGTTCATACATAGGTTTGAAAGGGATCCCTTGTCATCAGCATGCCATCAATTATTGTAAGCAATTTAATCAGACGTAAATGTTCACCCCAATATCCGTTCATTCAAAGTACATGATCTCAATATATCCTCTAACGTACGGATAGTCTATTCTGTCTGTACATCCTTCGGGAAGTGAAAAGAAATCCTAAACTTGAGACTGATTCCCCAAGCCTTCTGTAGTTCTCCCTGGAACTGTGAGGTAAAACGCGAATCTCTGACACGATCACTATAGGTGTGCTAAGTAACCGAATAATCTCTAGCCTAAAGGTTTCTGCCAACTTGCTAACCGCCTTTCCACTAGAGAACTAAGGTGAATAAAGAAGTAATACGCCATATAATAAATGCATCCAAGTCTTAATAACCACCACCACTGCTGCCAACTCCAAGTTATGCGTTGAATAATTTGCCTCATACGATTCTAGTTTTCTTGATGCATAAGCAATAACCTTCTCGTACTGCATAAGGGCATAACCAAGTCTCTTCTTAAAACCTCCCAAAATTGGTACCCACCTGTAAGTATGGAAGTAGAAGCTAATTTCTGTTTCAGCTTTCCCAAAACTCAGTTCTCATTCCAACTAAACTTCTCTCCCTTTCTCAAAAGCTTTGTCAATGGTAATGCCAGTCTTGAACATCTTCCACAATTCTGTTGCCAGACTCAAAAAGGTTCTAACTTCTGTAACTGTCGTCGGTCTTGCCCATTTGGTGATAGTTTCAATCTTCGCAGGATACTAATAATACCATCAACTAAGAACGCCACTTGTCCCAACCAATATCACACTTCCAGAATATATAAAGTTTATTCTAACGCAAAGTTTCCAACATAATGTGAAAATGATCCTCATGTTTCCTTCGTCTCTGAATGTACTAAGATGTCATACTATGACAAATTTGTCCAAGTACTCACGAAAGACACGATTCATCAAGTCCATAAAATAGTCGAAGCATTAGCCAATACAATTGGCGTCACTAAAATCATGGTGACCATAACAAGTCCGAAAGGTAGCTCTAGGAACATCTCGTTCCTCATACGCAACTGATGATAACCAGATCTTAACTCAGTCTTAGAGAAGACTTCACATCCTAAAGTTGATCAGACAAGTTGTCGATTCAAGGTGGGTAACGGTTTCTAATAGTAATACGATTCAGCTTCCAGAAATCAATACATAATCTCCTACTACCATCCTTCTTCATCGCGAATAAAACTGGAGCACCCCACGGAGATATGCTCAGACGAATAAAACCACTTCCCAAAAGTTCTTGCAGCTACTCCTTCAGTTCTCCCAATCCAAATGGTGCCATTCGATACGGAGTTTCAAAATCAGGCAAAACGTCGCTCTATTCAGATAGAATTCAGACTCATTCCACTTACTCTCAGGCACTTCTCAAAGACATCCTATGATCCCAATAAGTTCAGGTTATATGATGTAACTATTATCACGTTGGCCAGGTGTCATAATACTTGCATCATATAAACATGTCTTTATTAATATCATATTCTACCTCGAGTCGTGACTAAACAATCTCTCAGTACCAGTTCAAATCAACTTCACACTCCGGTGGAAACCTTGGTAGTTCGTTCAGGGACTACATCGAAAAGGTTTAGATTGCAAATTGACTCTCAAGGTGAGATCCAGCCAACGGTGTACAAAATAGGTGCTAGGAAAACTTCACAACCGCGAAAATAACGTACAAGTTTTGAGGGTAGTAATGATAACAACGAGTTAACCAATCGGAAAACATGGTAAAAAGAATTCAGGATGTTCGAATTTTCAAAGGTGTACAGTATGACAATAGTTATCATCTTGATGCTCAGTCAACTAATCCATACCAGAATAACATCAAATTTAATACTCCAGAGAAAGACAGATCAGCAGAGTGGATCTTATCATTCAGACGTGAGGGAAACATTTCCATACTCGTGGTTAATCATCACAAGATTTCTCATACGAATAGGAATGGGTAAGATGAATCTAATAGTGTAGGGAGACTTAAATATGCTTAGCAAAAGCAAGAGAAATCACAAAATGTGTCAAACACATCATTGTCACAAGAATTCTCAGAATGATCTAAGAGGCATCTAAATGATTAACAAACGAATCAGAGGTTATGGTCGGAATCAGAAAATAAGGCTTATATAGAGTCAGACATTACTACAGAATTCTCAACACATTCTAAACTTACTCGGTCACAAATCTTGGGTTGTGCAAAATAATAAGTTTCAAATCTCCGAAAAAAGTGATCTTAAAAGGGCTTAACTAAAAGTAAGACACAAATCAGAGTGATGCGGAAGCAATGATACTTTAACAAATGTCTTATAGTCTACCCAATTCTCACCGGTCATAATTTAAGTTTCTTCATAGTGGAAATCCTAAGGCAAATTCTCAAAGGTTGTTTCATAAGCTCCTATAGTGCAAACCTAAGGGCCAAATATTTCACATGTCATAACTTAAAGTACTACAGGTCGAAGCCTAGGCTCTTATACAATAATTGTAACACCCCAACCCGAAAAGGGCCTAAGTGTAACATTATGGTGTCAATCAGAACATATAAACGCAAGCAGAAGACTTCTTATTATATACTAAGTCAAGAATTACATAGACTTATGAAATATAATCCAAACAATAATCAAAATACAATACATATCCAAAGCATAATGTCTACAATCTTAACTCTAATAATGGAATCTAATCAATGGTAAGTCCAACACTCATTCCTAGCATCCCGCTTATAACCTGCCGCAAAGAAAAGAAAATGCGGCTGAGCTAACGCTTAGTGAATAGATATAAACAAATGAAAGGTAATAAGCGTATACGAAATGAATTAGCGAATGAATCCAAGAGAACCAGCTAAACAAGATGTCAAACCGAATATGGAACATATGAAAGGGATCAAAACATAATCATGAACATAAAGTGGATATCAATATCAAAGGAAATGCCCAACAAAACATACAGCAAATTGTACATGGAGTAGCTAGCTCAATGTACCAAATAGTGAAATGGGGTGTATTGCACACACTTAAGTCCATTCACAAATATATATCATAACTGAACAAAGTACCTAGGATGCATCCATACGCTCCCTTCAAAACAGAGATACATATGCCAGTTCTAGACTAAACATACATATAATAAACACGGGCCAGGTGCGCCATATATACATCTATATAAACAAATGGGAACGCTGTGGACAAAAACACACCTCCACAGATAGTGTCAATACCATTGGTGCATCAATGGCAAGGCCATGGACTCCCCATGACTGGCTACAAATATGGGCAACATAATAAGCATAGTACATGCAATCTAATGATAAGGGATTATTATAAATTATCCAACTCAGATGATAGATATATGAATAGAATATAGCATGAAACGAATAATCAAACAAATAACTAAACAAATACGGATCAAAGTATAACAAATATTAGGAAGCAATGAGTCATGAGAAATCCTTAAGGATAGAGTACAACCAAATTATGTAATTAAGAAAATCATTTAAATGTTGTTTCATGAAAGTATTCTTAAAAAAAAAAAAAAAAAAAAAAAAAAAAAAAAAAAAAAAAAAAAAAAAAAAAAAACAACAAAAAAAAAAAAAACATTTTCATCAGAGTCATTAAGCATTCATATAAAAAGTGGTGTTACCTCGTAGTCATAAAAGTCATTTTAAAATTAGTAGTTCCCAAAACCATCATCAAGATATACATCCAAAAAGGTTTTTCATGCAAGTCATAACATCTAATGGACAGAGTTTCAAAGGATTCAAATGCGAATATTGAAGTCACGAACGAATCAAACCATATCATAATGAAACGAGTCATGAGAAAAACCCTTACTGATAAAGGGTAGAATATCTGTACCTTAAATCAAGGAACAGATACTGAGAAAACGCAAGTCACTCCATCTTCATATTATCTACACGGATTGGAGAACGTATTATTGTTTAGGAAACTATTTCCTTTTATAGCCATGCATGTTTTATACTTTATGATTACATATTGATCGCTCAAATATATAAGTTATTATGTTTTTCAAGTCGAGATAGGTTATAGTTTACACTCGTATATATACCCTTTAAGCCAAATGTAACAGACGGAACCATAAATTTTGATTTTAGGCGGAGCCAAAGATCTCAACAGACGGAACCATAAATTTGGTTTCGCCATTTTCGCCAAATGGAAATTCTTAACAGAGGACATGTCAAAATCCCTGATACCCGTTCAATTCTCGAAGATTGTCCTAAAACATATGCAACTACTTATTTGTGATTGATTAAAACCAAAAACACAGGTTCTAACACACATTTGCACATAGATCTATCTGATGATAATAACTTACCATAAATGGATGTTAAGCCAAACAGTGGCTTAAACACAGAAACTTGATAACATCAAAATGTTATCGTCCTGCATTGTTACGATTAGTTCACATGATCATTCAAAGATAAGTTTCTATCCTATGACAAGACAAATACATTAAACATCATGATTAGAAGCAAATGAACCAAACACCTTTTTCAAAGATACTACATGTTTACACATTTTAACACTTGAGCTAAAGTTTGTGCAAGACAATACTTTTCAAGACACTAAACTAGTTTCACTTAGTTCTCATTCCTAAGTAAGTTATGCAAGGTTTTCACATAACATATGCAAACAAAAATATCTAAGTCTATAAGTGAAGCAAACATAGTTTATCAACTTATTGCACAATATCTAGCAAATGTCCTATTATGCATAAAACAAGCAATTGATAAACAAGCAAATAAGTATCATGGCAAGACACTTACGTATTACAAATAAACCAATACAATCACACCTATCAACAAGCAAACAACATGTATGTAAACAACTAGAATAAGTAGTCACATAGCATAAAAAATATACTTTTCGTCACTTTGTGTTTAAATATGATGATGTATACCAAGCTTGATTTGTTTCCTTTATGTAAACCAAATTCTTTAGTTTCAAATAAATCATATCAATGTTCAAAGGATACCAACTTACATTACCCGACTCAAAAGTTTAAGTTACTGTGTCAAAATGAAACTTAATATTTTGAACAGGTTGTAGTATTTGATTTGTTTTTCCTACTACAATTTAGATTTAGGACATTAGATTATTTTTAAATGAAAATAGACTTAATTCCCTTCAAAATGATAGGTGGCGCGACTCCTACAGACATACGGTTAATTAGTTATGAATTTTTGAAATTGGACAAAAAACTGCATACTATACAGACGGATTTGGCGGAACCAAATCAAGGGGTCCGTCTTTTATGTGATTTGGATCCGCGGGTCTCTGTACCAGATTCAACAAAACTAGTATTTTGACATAGAAAAAGTGTGTGGGACTTACTAGATTAGATAGTAAACTTACAATATACTTATTTAACATTATTTCTACTAATGTGACTTATCTAAACATTTACGAAGAGATTTTTCAACTAAATTAATAGTTATCCCAAACGCTCCTTTAAAACCCGTGTTTTTCGTAAACTAGCTTTACGCACACAATTTGACACTCAATCCTTTTAAGAAATCTTTTCTTTTATTTTTCAAGGATATCTTCAAGCTTGGATACAAAGTAACATCTAACAACAAAATTTCTAAGTATACTTAGCTAAACATTTTTCATATTATATTCCGCTTCAATGGTAATTTGATACATGGATCGTACTCCATTTTAAAAACCATTTGTTTTGAAAATAAGAGCCACGAGGCTCTGATACCAATTGTGAAAAACGTAGAGGAGGGGGGGGGGGAATACGTTCCCGTTTTAAAAACTTAAAACTTGTTGTATCAAATTTCCAATTTGGCTTGTTCTAATATGAAAAATGTTTGTTGTAGTTTATGACTAGCATAAACTAAAGCATGTTGTCACACAAGTATTATCAACTAATCACAACACAAGCAATCATATTATGCAAACATAAAAGTAAAGAGATAAGTAAAAGAAAGCGCAAACCGAACATGTTGATTTATAATGGTTCGGCCACGGAGCTCCTCTCCGCCCTACTCCACTCTCTGAGTACCCAACTCGAGAGTTACTTCACTAGATCAACAAGCTCCCTTCTCGGCGGAGAAAACCTTACAATCGTCGCTTACACTTTTTCCGGTACAAAGCTAAATACCGGGTTCTAGTTCGAGGTAGAACCAACCTAACGTCGCTTATATAATTTCCTACACTAAGCTAGATGTCGAGTTCTTTACAAGGGTACAAACCACTCCCGCTATGTTTTATGGCCCAACATAGAAACCTTGTGTTTTATGGCACAAACACATAAACCATCTAATCTAGTAAAAATAGATTACAATGATGATCTATGACATAAATGGGTCATGGATATGAATGGCTAATCTAAATAAACTTCCATTGATAGGAAGCCTTCAATGGATGAAGATCACAAGCTCCCTAAACTTGTTGTGATGGATCTTCATATATGCATATGGAATCTACATGAACTTCTTGAATAAGAAGTCTTTAATCATTGAGGATGTCAAGTGCCCTTGAATCTTCATATGTTGGAATGTTTTGGTGGATGATGACTTCAAGATCTCCTAACCTTCATGGTGGATCAGGAAGTATGCTATGATGATGACTCACGATCTCTAAGGTTGCTTCACAAGATCATTACGAGTATATACTTACAACATAATGAAAGTTAGTAACATTATGATCATTATGAAAAGGGTGATTAATGTGTGTTTCTACATGGTTTACTAATGATCTAAATGTATACAAAGAGTAGAGGGAATGTGTGTTCTAGTGGGATAAACAATGGGTAATCAATGGGCTGCTATTTATAGACAATAGGAATTTTGCCCAGCGGATTTGGCGGATCCAAATAAAGGGATCCGCCCTTTATGCTGTTTGGTTCCGCCGGGACATGACAGCTAAGAGCTTTACAAATCTTTATATATCTTACCATATCTTGCCAAGATCTTACAAAGTCAACTACATTGCTTCAAGATCTTCCCAAAATATCTTTCTAAATCTACAAGTTATCTAAATGATGTATGCAATGATGTCATGAACATATTTCCATTTTAATTCTTAAAATGTAAATAATGTAAATGTATACGTCCTATGTATATACTAGCTTAACTAATATATGTTTACCAATATGTATCATGTTAGTTTGACACCTAAAGTGTACTTATCCTATTAATCTTAGGAAACATGATGTACAAGTAAGAGTACTTGTATATGCAAAATGTGAAATGAGGCTCTAAGTAGAATGGTTAGTCTTTTTAAAATACTTAATGACCTAGCCGTATTTTAAACATTCTAAATGGTTTGTTAAGGATTTGATCATAATGCCACCTAACAAACATGTACAAACATGTGTTGTATCATACGAGGACTCGAGAGGTGTTGAATGTATGTTGAGACAAAATAAGATTACAAGTAACTTGTACATTTTACGTTATGTATCAAGTTACATGTTTGTCATCAATCAAAACAAACGAGATTGCTTGCACTAACAATCTCCCCAACGAGACTTCTTGCACTAACATAACCTTTTTCTAATTAAAATGCAAGAAAAATATGCTAGTAACTAGAAACTTAAAAGAGAACTAGTTTGGTTAATAGACAAAAGATGACACCAAGCAAGGTGCATCCTTCATTTCTTCTTTTTTTTCAGCCGAGGGTCATACCCCATGCCATATCCCATTTAAAAGGGTAGAACCATTACCTACATTCTTCAAGACTTAGAGAAAAAAACAAAACTCTTTTCTACCTTACAAGTTTCTGCCAAGGAATAAAGCCAAGGAAAAAAATATAGTAGATTGCTTATTTGGTGCTTATTAGTGTCATTTGTGTTAATAAATATATATTGGGTATTTTGGAGTGCTACTTGGGTCACATTTTCTTGCTACTACCTTAAGTTCATCCTTTTCAAGTAAGCCTAAAACTAATTTTTATAACTTTACTTATGCATTTTATACTAGATCAATGCTTGATTTCATGTTACCATGCTTAAATATTATTTAAACTAAATAAATACAAAGATCACCCTATATATATATATATATATATATATATATATATATATATATATATATATATATATATATATATATATATATATATGTTTGTAGATTTTTAAGTTATAAACAAGTTAAGACATACTTGACATAATTATTTTTTGGGAAAAATGTGTATATTCAAGTCCTACTTCATATTTGTTTGATATATACAAGTTAAGACTTAAAAAGATATAATATGTGATTTATAATTTTTCCTACACCTTGACTAGTTATTTCTTGATATTATGTGATTTTTATTATGCTGTTATTATTGTTTTAACACTATAAAAATGATTGAGGAATGGGTGGAAGAGTAGGATAGTTTTTGGGAGTTGATTTGAGGTAGATCTATTAGTTAAAAGTGAAAGCTTTGTGTTTTTGGAATATATAACTATAGGCTGTCCTAAACCTATTTCCATAGGAAAATGAGTTTTAGAAATACAAGTTTTGGATAAAAAATATAGAAAATAGGCTTTATAATGAAAACGTAGGGGCTTGAATGGTTAAAAATGGACCTATAACGAATACGATACATTAGTTTTAAGTTTAGCGACGAAAACAAATTTTCTGAAATTACAAGTTGCTGTCAGAATTTTTCAAAGGATAAAACCGGACTTTAAATGATTACTAGACTAGCCGAGGCCTAAAAAATACAATAGTATACTTAAATACCTTCGCGGAGATAGGTAGAATTTAGAAAACGGACTTAAAACGAGTAAGTTATGGCTCTCCGAAATTTTAGACGAAACTTATAAATTTGATAGTTTTTGTTGAACTAGTAAAATTAAAACTTGAAAATTGAATTTGGACACTTTAGAAGCAGAATAAACTAAAATGACTTGAACAAAAATGGTAGAATCTCATGTATACTTATTAGGCGCGTTAGAAGATTTTATAGAACACTAAATAACGAGGAAACTAAGGCCAAAATACGATATGCTGAAAATATATTTATTTTTACTATTGACAG
Source organism: Artemisia tridentata subsp. tridentata (assembly GCA_021014915.2). Classification (NCBI taxonomy): domain Eukaryota; kingdom Viridiplantae; phylum Streptophyta; class Magnoliopsida; order Asterales; family Asteraceae; genus Artemisia; species Artemisia tridentata. Next base: position 218,835,119 of record CP139506.1, read on the forward strand.
CTTTTCGTCAAAAGCTGTCGAAAAATGCTTTTGGGACATTTAAGTGTTTTAGAGTTAAAATGAGGTAAAACGGACTATATCAAAGACGTAATATTTTACGTACACATTACTATTGAGTCGGAAGTTTTTTTTCAAGTAAACGATTAATTGGATGGTCAACGTTAAGGACTTGAATACTTATAAACATATAGTTTATTAAAATGATTTCCTATAAATAATATAATTCGGCGAAATTAAATTTTCACTACTAAATTACTTTGCAAACATATATGAGTGATAAACTATTTTATAAAATGCATAAATTACAAATCACATTATCCTAAGACTACTTATATATTTCTAGGTTGCCGTAGAGTTTTTCACGCTTGAAAAACTCATTTCACTTCCCGATATCCTTGATTTACGTTGATTGCTTACGGTGAGTTTCATAGCCCCGGTTTTTACATTATTTGTACATTATTTCTAAAACCCTCGGGGTGGGGAATACATTGCTTATTTTTCGGACACAAGTAGCAAAAACCGTTACTTTGCCTAAGTTACCGCATTGCCACTAAAGTCCCCACAAATAATGAACCGTTAATTACTTGTAAGCGCGGATGTTATGAATAGATCTATTTGGGTTAACACCCCCGTCCGGGTTGGTCGCGCCAACTTGGTAAACGGACACATATCATTCGGATTATTTCTGAGTGTCTGGCAAACACTTACATGGGGCACTGATTACTATGCTTGATTGCATACCATTACGTTGAGCTTCAGGGTCATGAGCTTAGGGCACTGTAATTATTTTCTTTCTATGACGTTATATTTGTTATGATTGTCATGTTGACTGAAATCTTGTGGTCCGCACATTACTTATTTACTTAAACCTATGAACTTACCAACAATTATGTTGACTTTTTAGCGTGTATTTTCTCAGGTAACTAGACGGTAATGCTCAGTACGTTTGGAGCATGCACTAGAGTCACATTTTGACCACACCATCATGATGAAGATTTAGATGCATTACTATAGCGTTTGGTTATGTATTAAAATCTTTGAATTTTATTGTGAACTCTAAATTTAGTCTTTTGTAAACGTTTATGTTAAATCAAATGCTTGTTTTAAAATGACTCACTTAGATGTCATTCTTTATTTCCTTGTACTTTGTAATCCATGAACATCACGCCCTCGGAATTCCATTCCGCTGCAATCCAAATTTGGGGGTGTGACAGATTCATAGCCACACTTTACTTTTAAATTGTTTATAAACCCATGGGGGAGATACATGCTAAACACAATTGTTTAAACGTATGCTTTTCCTGACTAAGATGATAATGTTAGGTACCGCCCTTGCCAAAAGCAAGTCCCTCGATCATGAACCATTAATCACTTGCGAGTGAGCGCGAGTATAGTTTATAGGCCTATAGGAATAACCACCCGCCATGTTGACCAAGGCCGGCAACATGTGATGTACTATATTCAAGATTTACTAGGTATCTGGCAAAGTACCTACTTGGGGGCAAATTGCTATGTTATAAATTCCGCCGTTACTGTCGACTTACGCCAATGTTATTGGTGTCGGTTAACGTTTTGCGTGTCATGAGCTTAGGAACTGTTTAACGCTTTCCTGATATATGTTTTTGATAATTATATCTTCCAAACTTGAAAATCTTGTGTTCAACTACTTTACATTTAAACCTATGGATTACACTCAACCTTTGTGTTGACTTTTTAGCATGTTTTATCTCAGGTAATTGATGTATACTATACTAGCACTGGGAGTGGCAAGAAGACTATCGATGGCTATCTATCTACTTTTTACTACCTTTTATCATTCGAAAAACCCTTTTAAAATTGTATCTTTTATTCCGCTGCGTATGATGTTAGAGAATTTTTTGAACTTCAATGTTTATTTATGTTTCGAATGATATCTTTTTATTAAAATGACTCGTTATGAGGTCATTTTCTATGATATGTTTTTATTACCTGTAAGTAATACCCAAAATTATGTTCCGCTGCCATATTCCGAGTCGGGGTTGTCACAGATTGGTATCAGAGCCACTGTTTATAGAGAAAGAGGTCATATTTTTCTCGACTATAAACATTTTCGTGTCAAAACGTTTTCACAATTGATAGCCATCAGCCCTCCGTGCCACTTCGCTCTTTTATCGCTTTATGCATGCTCTCACATTATTATATACTTGGATTTTCCGCTGCTATCTTACTTCATATAAAACTATTTTTATAAAAATTTGGCTCGGATCTTTATATTTTTTCGATACTCCTTGTAGAGTATCATGTCTGCACCCGTCCCACCCGATTAGTTACCAGTTGCACCCCTTAATCCCGCACTTGCACCACCCAGTCCAGAGGATGATATGGATCCTATAGATGCACCTTATCTTGAGGATGATGATGAGATAGAGGATGATGATGATATGGACGATGATGATGATGACGAGGAGCCCATGGAGGAGGAGCAGGAGGCTCACCCTATGCCACCTTCGGCCGCAATGTCAGACATTACTTATGAGTCTGATACGTCAGATGCGTTGGGTCATGCACTTGTTACCAAGGAGATATCTGATCCATCACCTACGTTTGAGATTGGCGATTCTTCGACTGTACCATGAGTTTCCCTTACAGAGCTTAAGGGCGAACTGAGCCGTCTACATCAGGACATCACTTGGTGCCAGGGCCGTTACATGTCAATGTCCAGACGATTGGGTGCGCGTCAGACTAGTGTTCTAGAGTTGAAGAAGCAGATCAAGAGAGATAGGAGAGTTATGGATGACTTTTATGTTGGGTTGTATGAGTATGCTGCGAGGTTGAGTTCGACAGAGCAGACAGTGACAGAGACTCAGGAGCGGTTGGCGTCGTTGGCGAAGAGGATGTCTGAGGTCGAGAAGATTGTGGAGAAGTTGGATCTTAAAGTTGTTTTCACTGATGGCGCGATTCCATTTTGATGAGATACATGCCATGCAAAGGCAGGCATACTGGGATAGGATGGTGCGATTCTGTTTTGATGACAGTGTTGATGTCTTGGCTAAATACGGAGGAGGCCGTTAGTATTGTAGTAGTAGTTTACCTTGTACGTACTAAACTGAATAGTCTCAGTTAGTAGATTTTATCAGAAACTTGTAATCGTTTTGCATATCTTGTAAGACTTATGACAAGTATTGAATCTATGATGTATTTTGGTGATGTACTATTTATGATGTTGAATGCGTACTATATTATGATGTTATCATGGTATTATTTAATTTGTGATGTGATTCTGTTACATTAATCAAATACTTACAGTGTTGTACATTTGTAATGATTGATAGAATTATACCGCCTAGGAAGATGACACCAGCTGCGATTTAGAAGTTAGTGGAGGATGGTATTGCCGCACTTGCGGGGCGTGCAGCGAATGGCGATCGAAATGATGCGGGAGCGCGCGTTGCCAATAATAACCATTTCTGTACTTATAAGGATTTTATTAATTGCAAGCCTATCACTTTCAAGGGAACCGAAGGAGCTGTTGGTTTGACTCAGTGGTTTGAGAAGACAGAGTCTGTGTTCCTATAAAGTAACTATTTTGAGGATCGTAAAGTGAAGTATGCGACAGGTACCTTAGTGAAACATGCATTGTCTTGGTGGAATTATTTTGCTCGGACCATGGGACTAGAGAATGCTTACAACACCCCATGTGAAGAATTCAAGAAGGAAATGGTTAAGAAGTACTATACTCATAGTGATATGAAGAGGTTGGAGACTGAGTTTTACTATTTAGCTACGAAGGGGATTGATCTTGCTACTTATGTACGTCAGTTTCAAGAATTGAAGGTTTTCTGTGCTCACATGGTGCCAGATATTGAGAAACTATTGGAGAAGTTCATTGGAGGATTACCACCCAGTATTGAAGGGAATGTGACATCTTACAACTCTCAGACACTAGATGAGACTATCCGTATATCTGAGCGACTTTTGGATCAAGTGATCAAACATGGTACTGTTCAGAGGAGTAACAGCTATGACAACAAGAGGAAATGGGATGACAACAAAAGGAACACCAACTACAACAACCATAACAACCGCAACAACAACAGTAACTCTCACCACAATCACAGTAACCATCACCACAACAACAATAACAACAACCAATACCGTAACAACAACCATCACCATCAACAGAACAGAAGACAGGAGACTGTTAAGGCTTATGTGGTTGCGCCAGCACAAGTCGGAGGGTATGCTGGGCCGCACCCATTCTGTGATAAGTGTAAACAGCATCACGCTGGACCATGCACAGCTAAGTGTCAGAATTGTTAGAAGGTTGGACATATTGCCAAACATTGTAAGAACAAGGCTGTAGACTACATACAACCAGTGGTAACTGGTTTTGGATGTGGAGAGCGTGGTCACTACAGGAGTCATTGCCCTAAGAACAACGGTCAGTGAGTTGAAGGCTCTCGTGGTAGAACGTATGTGATGGGCAATAGGGAGCAGCAGTAGGATCCGAATGTGGTTACAGGTACGTTTCTACTGGACTCGGAAGCTTCGAGCTAGCTAATGAAACTTAGTTGACACTTGCACCGTAATCCGAGACTGTACCCTAAACCTCCTAGATCACCCGTTTAGTATCGATCTCATGCCCATTGAACTCGGAAGCTTCGACGTAGTGGTTGGTATGGATTGGCTGTCCAAAAATCAGGTGAGTATTGTTTGTGGTGAACGAGTTGTTCATATCCCTCTCAATGGTGAAACTTTGATTATCCAAGGAGACCGTAGTGGAACCCGTTTGAACATCATATCTTGTATCAAGACTTTGAAATACATCGAGAAGGGATGTCATGCATTCCTAGCACATGTGGCTAAGAAGAAGTCGGGAGAGAAGCGACTTGAGAATGTTCCAATTATGCGTGATTTTCCCGAAGTATTTCCCGAAGATCTACTTGGACTTCCACCGGTTCGACAAGTGGAATTCCAAATCGACTTAGTGCGCTGCACCCGTGGCACGTGCACCTTATTGACTAGCACCAATAGAGATGCAAGAACTGTCTAATCAACTACAAAAGTTGTTGGATAAAGGGCTTATTCGACCAAGTTCCACGTCTTGGGGAGCACCAGTCTTATTCGTGAAGAAGAAAGATGGGTCATTCAGGATTTGCATTGACTATCGTGAATTGAATAAGCTAACAGTGAAGAACCGATAACGGTTACCTAGAATCGAGGAATTATTTGACCAGTTACAAGGATCCGGTTTCTACTCCAAGATAGACTTACGATCGGGTTATCATTAACTCAGAGTCCGGGAAGAGGATATTCCCAAGAAAGCATTCAGAACTCAATATGGCCACTATGAGTTTCGAGTAATGCCCTTTAGTTTGACAAACGCACCTGCTGTATTCATGGATCTCATGAACCGAGTATGTAAACCATATCTGGACAAGCTTGTTATAGTCTTCATCGATGACATTTTGATCTATTCCAAGAGTGAAGAAGAGCATAAGCAGCATCTGACAATAATTCTTAAGTTAGTCAAGGAAGAGAAATTGTACGCGAAATTCTCTAAGTGTGAATTTTGGATTCGCACAGTACAATTCCTTGGGCATGTAATTGAAAGTAAAGGGTTGCACGTGGATCCCGCGAAGATCGAAGCTATTGAGAACTGGCCAACGCCCACTAATGCCACAAAAATTCGTCAATTTCTGGGATTGGCTAGATACTACAGGAGATTCATCGAGGGATTCTCCAAAATAGCTAAACCATTAACTACATTGACTCAAAAGGATAAGAAGTATGGATGGGGAAAGGACGAAGAAGAAGCATTCCAAACCCTGAAGCAGAAACTTTGTAGTGCACCGATTCTAGGATTACCAGATGGAGCTGAAGATTTCGTAGTCTATTGCGATGCATCACACCAAGGGTTCGGAGCAATTTTGATGCAACGAGGGAAGGTCATGGCATATGCTTCCCGACAACTTAAGACTCATGAAGAGAATTATACCACACACGATTTGGAGTTAAGAGCTGTGGTTTTTGCACTTAAGATTTGGAGGCACTATCTATACGGTACGAAGTGTACTGTCTTTACCGATTCTCCAACATATTTTGGATCAGAAGGATTTGAATATGAGACAACAACGATGGTTGGAGTTGTTAAGCGACTATGATTGTGAAATATGATACCACCCGGGAAAAGCGAACGTCGTGGCTCATGCTTTGAGCCGTAAGGAACGGTTAAAGCCGATGCGAGTTCGAACTTTGGTTTTGACCATCAATTCAAACCTTCCCGCTCAGATTATTAACGCACAAGAAGAAGCCGTGAAACAAGAAGACCTCAAGAGCGAGAACCTTTACGGTATGATACAAAAGAAGTTTGAGAAATGTTCAGATGGAATGTTATGTTTTGAAGGAAGAAGTTGAATACCACGTTTTGGAGGACTGCGAGACTTAAACATGCATGAGTCTCATAAGTCGAAGCACTCTGTACACCCAGGATCCGACAAGATGTATCACGATCTCAAGGAGTTATATTGGTGGCTGAATATGAAGGCTGACATTGCCGACTATGTCCGCAAGTGCCTTACGTGCTCTAAAGTTAAAGCCGAACATCAGAAATTGTCTGGTCTTCTACAACAACCTGAGATTCCTGAATGGAAATGGGAACGGATTACTATGTACGTCATCACTAAACTTCCAAAGACTTCAACTGGTTTCGACGCTATTTGGGTTATGGTCGATCGACTAACTAAATCTGCACACTTTCTACCCATCAAAGAGAACTACAGTATGGACAAGCTGACTAAACTTTACGTCAAGGAAGTAGTCTCGAGACATGGCGCACCAATATCTATCATCTCTGATCGAGACAGCAGATTCACTTCTAACTTTTGGCGATCACTTCAGGATGCCTTTGGCACGATCCTCGACATGAGTACCACATATCATCCACAGACCGATGGTGAAAGTGAAAGGACCATACAAACCTTAGAAGATATGCTTCGGGCTTGTATGATTGATTTTGGAAATGGATGGGATACCCATTTGCCTTTGATTGAGTTTTCATAAAACAACAGCTATCACGCGAGCATTAAGGCTGCATCGTTTGAAGCACTGTATGGTAGAAAGTGCCGATCACCTATTTGTTGGGCTGAAGTCGGAGAAGCTCAGCTCATAACCGAACATCGTTCGTGAGACAACCGAGAAGATCGTACAAATTAAGAACCAACTACAAGCTGCAAGAGACCGATAGAAGAGTTACGCAGATGTGAGGCGTAAACCACTAGAGTTTCAAGTCGGAGATAAGGTTATGTTGAAAGTCTGGCCATGGAAAGGCGTGATACAGTTTGGTAAACGAGGAAAGCTGAACCCGAGGTACATTGGACCGTTCAAGATTTTGAACAGCGCTGGTCCAGTAGCCTACAGACTTGAACTACCACCCGAGCTTAGTAGAGTACACCCTACGTTTCACGTGTCAAACCTGAAGAAGTGCTTATCTGATGAGTCATCCGTGATTCCACTCGACGAGATTCAGATTGATGAGCAATTGAACTTTATTGAGGAATCCGTCAAAATTATGGGTCGTGAAGTCAAACAGCTGAAGCAGAGTCGTATTCCTATCATGAAAGTCTGTTGAAATTCCAAGAGAGGACCCGAGTTCACCTGGGAACGCGAAGACGAGTTCAAGCGCAAGTACCCTCACCTTTTCTTAACCACGACTAGTAACATTAACTGAAATCCGAGACAGATTTCCAAATATGATGTAGGTGCTGTAACACCCGGTAATTTTCCAAACCTATTTTTCCTAGCCAAACATTTATTTTTGCATCCCCTTAGCATTTAAACTTTTTCCGAACTTATTTGAACATGAGAAATAGAAGATATCTTGATAAACGTGAGCGTTATCCCTTTATTGAGCCAGCACAACATAGAAAGCATGAAACTAATCAATTTGCTAAATAAATTAACTCCAAAAAAGTTATGCATATTTATACTCGTTTTTATCAGAAAAATTATTTCAAAAACAATGGCGAAAACCTCGTGTCTTAAAATGGATTTTTGCTACGTCTAAAGGGTCCCGCGGTGTTTATTTTAAAAGAATAGCAAAAATTACACAAACACCCCCTCCGCCCTATTTTTACGCCGCGCCCCCTACACTTTCACTTGCCCACCTTTAGTCCCTCCTTGGAGTATATAAGCCCTTTAGGGTTTCATTTTTCACCACTAATATACACCTCACCAGAATTTTACAACTCCGGCTCCGCACCCACCTCGAGCCAAGATTTCGGCCACCACCGAAAAGCACCCCACACGTAGATCGAGACCCCGTGGTCACTCCTGGAGCGTTTGGAGACTCAAGGTGTCTGTTTGGTTTGTGTATCGAAGCTCACCGCCGCCACCACCTCGTTGCCACCACTCGTCGCCTTCTCCCACCACCCTTATCTCTCTCTCTCGGTAAGGCTCACGCGCCCCTCCCTTTCTTATTTTCATTTCTATTTCAAAACCCTAACCCTAAATTTTTATAAAAACGAGTTTTATAACTAAAACCATTTAAATCTTATGTTTTATAAACCAAATCGAGTGGATCTATTGTTTTAAAAACCCTAACTCGTTTGACTCACTCCGAGTCGTGTGACTCGACCGAGTCAACTCACGGGGCGTTTTCTTGTTTATTTCGATTTTTATTGCTTTTTTAAGCTTAGTTGGTATTAGTTTTGTAGCTTGGTTTGGATTCGAAATGGTTTTGGTTTGAATTGTGTTTGGCCGAGAGCCCCATGGCTTGTGTAAGGTCGAGCCGAGACTCAAAGGAGTCACGGCCAAGAGTTTATGAGGTTGTTTGAGTCTCGTGTTGGATTTTGTTTTGGGTTTGTGTGTAGCCGAGGGTTTGAAGGACTCGAATAGAGTCTAGTCGTGACTCAAAGGAGTCACGGCCAAGTGTGTATTACTTTCTTGAGTTGGGTAATGGATTTGGTTTGGGTCTTGTCGTAGCCGAATAGTATATTTGGTCGGATAGCGTGAACCGTGACCCAAGGGAGTCACGGCTAAGGTTTGGTTTGTGTTGATGAGACGTGCGATGGTTTTGGTTGTCGAAAGCCATAAGCCGTGACCCAAGAGGGTCACGACTTGTCGGAGTTGAGCTTAGTTGAGACCTCTTAAGGTCTTGGTGTTGAGTGAATGAAGTAGAGACTCAAGGGAGTCTCGGCCGTGTCGTGCTCGAGGTTTGAAAACCTCGAGTTAACTTTTAAGTTGGTTTTGGACTTAAATTGTGTCATTGGGCCACATGGACTACATAATCCCAAAGTGAGTCCATGTCGTGTGTGAGTAAGTATTGGGCTTCTGCCGAAGCCCAATACACTTGGGCCGTTTATTGTTTTCATCTATTTGTTATAACAATTTACTTCATTTCCGTTTACTAACTTATCTTATTTTGTTTGTCAATTGGTGTTTCAGAAACTATTCGGGTATACCTAGGATATGATATGGATATTGCAACAACCTATGCTTTGGATGTGATTATTGGATTTACGATATTAGCCGAGAGACTTATGGACGTATTTGTACTTGAGACGGAATAGTATGTTAGGCTCGTAAGAGCTTAACATATTAGGATCCGAACATACACAAAATAGTTGATAAACTTGACAACTAATGTCTAATGAGATATAAATAACTTGTAAAATGTGATAATAAAACTTGAATTATTTAAAAGTCGCAACGACTTGGAAATGTTTTATAAACGGACGAGTCATGTCCAAATTTCTATAAAAACCTTTATAATTAAACCATTTACAACTTGTAAACATCATAAAAGCATTTGAAAAATTATACGTTTTCTTTCTAAATCATAATGTTTTACCAACTATTTTGGGATATGGGTTGTAACACCCCTATTTTCACAGATAGCATCGGAAGCTAAATCTTGGGGTATTACCTCATTGATACACAGTCAAAATAATAGAAAATGACTCAACAAGAGACGTTTTTTAAAATAAGTTATCATTCATTTATTCATCAGAGTTTTTACAGCAAAAGAGAGACTTTTGCAAAAAGAGAGGTCCCAAAGATACGTTTTTGAAATACAAAGATGAATGATAACAGGTTTGGACGTCCTCATGTCCAATGTCACTCCGTGCAGTAAGGCCATAAGTGCTCAGTTACCTAGGATAACATGCTTAAAGGTCAACACAAAGGTTGAGTGAAATTTATATATCATTACATCTAAGCTCATGACACCCCACGTTAACATGTCCAAGTCCAATGATGGTACTGCAGACCAATCAGTGACTAGACGTAAGGTTAACTTGCCAAGGTTAACCTCTTTGTTCTCAAATATAGTGCTAATTGGTACCCGGTAAGGGCACACCAACGGGAGTTGTCAAACTCCAGATAGATCTATCCACCATATTCGCGTTCACTCGCAAGTGATTATGGTTCATGAAATTTAAGTTATAGTGGCAAAAGGTGGTACTCGTGCAATAATCAATCAGGAGAAAAATATTTGTTTTCGGGTTTAAAGCATGTATCCCCCTCACGGTTTTATAAAACATTTAAAAGTGAGCTATGAACTCACGGGATTTAAAAAGTGAGGCTACGAACTCACCTTAATTCAGGGAAATCCGATTGATGTCAAAAGTGACTCAGATATTAGACGGCCTACTCACGCAACCTAAGTATGTCAAGTCTTAGTTGGTTTGTTTATGTTTTAAACCTTTGTTTTTATAGTAAATGTTTCTTTAATTCACTAGATTTAGATATAACGTAACATTGTTCGGGCTATCATAATTCAGAGGTCATGTAGTAAATGTTTGAGGAGCCAGGGCACTTTAACTCGTAAACCCAGCAAACTCGTCGAAACGTATACCCAAATGAAACCCCTCACATGAAATTCCCTAGTAACGTGATACGTTGTTAAGTTAAAAAGATAGGTTTTCAATTTATAAAAATATTTCATTTATACCCTTAAGTTTGTAAACTGGCAATATATACCCTTGATTTATAAACTTTTACAAAATTAGTCCTTTATATAATAAATATATATATATATATATATATATATATATATATATATATATATATATATATATATATATATATATATATATATACTAACCCTTTAACTTTAAAACTTTACTAAATAGGTCCTTATACTTATAACTTTATAAAAATGACAGAAATAACCTTATAATTAATAGTTTCCAAAAGTTACTATATGTACCCCTATGCATGGAATATGTTACGAAACTAGTCCAAAAACCATACAAAGTATGTTTTTATATTACAAAAGGGTTTTTACAACTTATGGCTTAATATAATAAGCTAAGATAAGTAGGTTTTATGAGCTTATAGCTTATGGAAAGGTTTTATGATCAAAAATATTAATTCGATTTGGTTTTAGGGTTTTAAAATGAAAACGCCTAGGTTTTTATGATCAAGGCTTAACAAGGGACTTATATGGGATCTAATAAAGCTTATAAACATTCTAAAACCATAAGAGAGCTTATTGAACGAGTGGAATGACTTACACGACTAGGAATGGATCGAATAGGGGTTTAGGGTTTTCTCGGCAAGAAATGATTCGAAGAGGGCTTCTAAGGCTCGATCTTGGCTTCCAATGGATTCTAAGGACTCTTATACTAGGACTGAGTGAGAGCAAAGATTGGAGGTGGTGAGGCTGTTTGGGATGGGTTCGAATGGTATGGAGGTCTCATGGTATTTATAAGGCTCAAAAATGGATTGGTGAACAAGTTTCTTGGAGTGGTGGTCAAGGGTGGAGGGGGTGACTCATGGCAGGTAGGTGGTGACTAGGAGAAGCTATGGTAGTAGCTAGGGGTGGTGTGGAGTGGTGTGTGGCTATGGTGGTGTCGCGGTGACACTTTAGTAACAAGGTGGTGACGAGGAGGTGATGGAGGTGGTAGGTTGCTAGGATAGGTCATGGTGGTGCTAGGGTGCTAGTTTAACTAGTTTTTAGGAATTATGGTTTAGTTTAGGATTAGGGTTTAGATTAGGGCTTAGTACTAGGATTATGGTTTAGAAAGTAATTAGGGACTAGGTTTAAGGTTTAGGAATCATGTACTAAGTGGTTGTAACTTGTGCTAAAGAAATGGTATGGTTTAAACATGGTTTAGGCACTTAAATAACCTAATTCGGATTCTAAGCTTAAAAGACTTGTACATTGGGCTTTAAATAGTTGTACTAGAGTTTAGGAAGGAAAATGTAGCTAAGAAAACTTATACCTAAGCCTTGAACACTTTCAAACTAGTTTTAACTTGAAATTAGGGTTTTTGAAATAACCGTAAACGTATATGGCTTGTTTTGGTAAAATGTTAGAAATAGTAAGTTAGGTTGATAGTATACATGATAAAATGATTTTTATAACATAAACTTGACATACTAGGAGGTTTACATGATGTAAACATATAGATATTTGGCATTGGTAGTTGCGTGAGCACATCTAGTAGGCTATGTAAGTTACTTTACATAGTTGGAATGAAATGAAGCAAAAATTTTACCCGTAAAAATGATATTTATATATATCATGAGTGTGGATGATATAGAGGAAATTTGTGAGTTATGCTAGGAATTAAATGTTGAAGACTTAGTTTTTACTTAGTACTGCTGAAGATAACACTAACAGTACAAACTACTAGTGTAAGTTCAAGACTGTTGAAGACAACTAACACTACAAAATGCTAAGTTAGTACTGCTAGCATAGAATACTACTGCATGAAGATACTGCTTTAGAAGACGTGTAAAGGATAAGTATGGAAATGATTGTATGTATATCTTATTTAGTTAGAATTATACGGATAGATACTTATCTTGTAAAGGACTCTTGTTCTAAAACATACCTCATTTGAGTCCTGTGCCATAAGAGCAATTTCGTCATTCTTTGTCTCTTTGTCATCATCTTCACTTTCACTCCAAGCACCACTTACAAAAGCCCTTTGATTCTTGTTTTTAGGTGGCTTGGGACAATCTCCTATTAGATGGCTTATATCTCCACATCTAAAACACTTTCTTTCACCTTTTCCTTTCTTATCATCACGATCTTTCTGAAAAGGTTTCTTGTCTTCTCAAGGTTGTCTTACAAACCTTCCTCGTCTTCAAAAGAACTTTTTGAAGTCTCTTACGACCATGACATATTCTTCATCTTCACTATCTGAGCTAGATTCATCATCATCACTTGACTCCGTTATTTCTTTTAAGGAAATTGATTTGACTTTTTCTCTTTTTCCTTTAACGATCTCTGAATCTTTTTCCATTACCATTTCATGGACTTTGAGGTTTCGAATTAGTTCGTCAAATGACATACTTGAAAGACCTTTAGATTCTTTAATAGCAGTCACTTTTGCTCCCCATTTTGGATGGAGTGCTCTAAGGAATTTCCTGACAAAATTCTTACTACAAAAAGATTCATTAAGTGCTTTAAGAGAAGTAATGATTGTATTAAACCGAGCAAATCCACTATCAATTGTCTCATCTTTAGGAATAACAAATTGTTCATATTGTTGAACAAGAAGATCAATTTTGTTATCCTTGACTTGTGAGTTCCCTTGATGAGTGATTATTAGAGATTGCCAAATTTCTTTAGCGGTTTTGCACATAAAGACTCTTTCATACTCCTTTTTAGGTAGCATTGTAAAGCATCATTTTTGCTTCATAAAGACTCTTAGTGGAGAGAATTGTGGGCACAAAACCTTTACTCTCTCTTAATGAAGAGACTCATTAAAACTACGCATTCCCCTTTAAGAGGCTAATTAAGAGCTTCATATAGAATTACTTAATTTGTTAAACACCTCCTAAGATTATTTTGTTGAAAAATAGTTTTGGTTAAAAAATAATCTTTGTTTGGGTAACAAAGATTGTGAATTATTTTAGAAAAATAATGTGAAAAACTAGAAGGGGGGGTTGAATAGTTTCACCGTTTTTAATTTCTTTTCTTTGATATCTTTACGTGAAATGAACTAATGTATTCAAGCAAAATGACAGTAAGTAAAATGCAAGAAGGATAGAAACGATTAAACCACAACACGAGGTTTTATAGTGGTTCGGTCTACAAGGACTCTTTTTCCTTGCCCTACTCCAATCCCCGAGTATCCAAATCGAGAGTATCCTTCACTAGTCAACAAGCTCCTTTATCCGGCGGAGAAAAAACCTTTACACGTCGCTTACACAATATTTCCGACACAAAGCTAGATGTCGAGTTCTTTTACAAGGGTACAACCACTCCCGTCACACTACGTATTTTGAGGACTAAATACTAACCGATCACTACAGAGGATTATGATAGTTTGGTAGAAACAATGATGTATGAATAATTACAATTCACACCATATATGCAGAGACTTGCTTTCACTTTCTTGAAGCTAGTAAGACTTCAATGATGCGATCTTCTTGCTACTTGAGAAGTTTACAAAAACAACTATGAAAGAGTTAGATGATGAATGTTAACAAGTGAGAGATAGTATGTAAGTTTATGTATATAAGTGACGAGAAAACAACTGAGTTTGGGCTGCTATTTATAGTCATAAGGGTTCAGCAACCCACGGATTGGCCGGAACCAAAAACAGGGTTCCGCCCTTGTAAATTTTTGGTTCCGCCAGTCCCTGACTCATGATTTTGCAAATCATGCAAATCTAGTTCAAATCTTTCCAAAATTTTTTCTAGGATCCTACTATGATTTGCTATCTCAGATGATACTAGTATAGGATGATCCAAATAGCTAGTTAAATGATGTTAATTAAGAATTAACATGTTAGTTTATGAGTTACTAAAAGTGTTTGATTGGTTAAACTAGGTTTGATATGTAATGAACATTATTTTAGAAATATGTACCGCATAGAAAACATAGTGTACATAAAGCTTGTATAATAAAAGTGTACAACATGTTTAAAAACTTTTGTGATGTTTAAATAAAACTTGTAGCTATATTTAGATGACTTGACAATTTTTATGCTTTGCGTAAATAAATTTTATCATTGTCATCAATAAAATTTAGCAAAGATTGTAAAATATAAATAACGTTTTTTAGACGATATTTGTATCAACAAATAAGTTTCCAAAAAAAAAAGTTATTAAAACCAGCTTTAATAAGATTATTGAGATTATTTTTCACAAATTATGCTAATTTACATTTTTAATCTAAAATGATAGCTAGTTTGCCAAACACTTAAAAAAAAAAAAAAAAAAAAAAAAAAAAAAAAAAAAAAACCCTACAATTTTTATCTTTTTCATCACCAGCACCAGCACCAACATCAGCAATAGCAACAACAACATCTATTTTTTGCCAAACATACCCTTAATGTGACTTTACATTTTTTGTTCGAGCGATGGCTATCGTCCTTTTGTTCGACTAAATTTTGTATTTCTCTAAGAAAATCCAAAAAAAAGTTAAAAAAGGATTTGATTTTCTTTTTGTTTTAAGAAAAAGAAAATTTTTTGTTGTGTGAAAGTACAATAGTCATTAGTCGTAAAGAAAAACATCCCACTGACCATTATTAGTTTACAAATTAAATATGAGACACATGTCAAAATGTTACTGGAGTTGCACAATCGATTATGACAGCTAATGGTTTTTTGGACACAAGTTTATTTTGAATAATGGTGTATTTTGTTTGGTCTAAATAGTGAATCAAGCTTCAATTTTCAGTACATTTAGAAATTTTTACTATTTTATATCAAGATTCACACAAGACGAGTTATGACATTCATTCTTCAAGTGCGGACATAGATATAATCTAAGATCTAGGAAAAATATATGAATTATTATTCAAGTTCATATAATAGTAAACAGTATTATAGTTGCACATTTTTAAAACTGGCATGACCTTTGTTAGTGGATATTTTTTTTACGCGAGTTAATTTCAAACATGGTCCCTGTGGTCTGTCGGGTTTAACGGATATAGTCCTTTTATCTTCTTTTTTATTAGATCCAGTCCCTGTGGTTGCGACCTATAACGGGTTTGGTCACTTGACCAAATTTTCCGTTAGTTTAACCGTTAAATTGGTCATGTGACGTGCACATGGGAGGGTAATTGTGTCATTTAGCATATCCTAGAAATCCTTCTTCTTTATAACAAGCTGAGTTCTTCTTCATTATTCAAAAACAATAAATCCAAATCCCACTAATCCAAAAACATACATCTACAAACAAATCCTTATATTTGTGACTTGGATCTGATAATGAAATGTCTAATAAACCCATTTAAGCACATCCAAACTCCTGTTGTATCCCGTTTTAGTACGACTGGTAATGTGATCTTGATTATTCAATATCACAATAAACATTGACTAAATTCAATGCCAAACACCCCTTAGACCGATTCACATAAAACTTTAACATGCAATTCATGTAATAATTAGGAGTTAAACGCTCCAATAGTCAACAAAGGTGATGCATGCCTTGAAGTTACTGAAAAGCTAGTTACCGATGTAAAGAAAATTGGAGAAACTGAGATAACAACTCTACATGATTTATCTGAGTCAAAGCTTGAGTTGACCGAGACCGATGAGAAATGCGCAGATGGCATGACCAAAGATGGAGTGGTGGACCCCACACCCGATCCAATTCATGTTTCCTAATCACTTATTACCGAAGAAGCTAAAGATTGAATTGGATCATGAAGTTAAAGAGTCTGAAATCGAACCAAGGGCTGAGGGAATCGTTGAAGAAATTGAGGATAAGTGTGTATAAAATAGGGCAAACATGAATGTGAATAATTAGGATTTTATTTGGGGAAGATAAGTGTGTATAAAATAGGGCAAACTAACAAATCAGGTAAAAAAAATGGGGAAACACTCGGGGTTAATATGGGTAAACCAGATCTATTGAACTGGGTTAGAAAAAACCAACTAATATCCTAGCTAGATTTGTATAATTAAATTATGATTTTTGAATGGGTGGTTATGGAATTATTTTAGCAGTTGTGGGTGGGGAATAAGGACAGTGTGGTAAGGGTTTCATGGTGGTGGTAATGGTTTCGTGGTGGTGGCAGTAGGGAGAAGGGTTGGTGGTGGCGGTGAGGGTTCCGTGGTGGTGGCAGTAGGGAGGGGGATTGGTGGTGGGTTTTGATGATGAATGTGGGTGTTTGGAATTAAGTAAATAATAATAATAATAATAATAATAATAATAATAATAATAATAATAATAATAATAATAATAATAATAGTAGTATGAGGGTAGTTTGATCATTTCATCCCTTTAAACAGTCAAACTAACAGAAAAATTGGTCAAGGGACCAAACCCGTTATGGGTCGCAACCACAGGAACCAAACCCGTTAAAAAAAAGTAAAGAGACTATATCCGTTAAACCTGACAGACTACAGGGACCATTTATGAAATTAACTCTTTTTACGGATATATAAGAGTAGTATTTAGGAAGTGTTTGTTTGATGGGATTTGCACCGTAGGCGTAAACTCACACCCAAAAAATTTTATTTTATAAAAAAAATTAATTAATTTTTTATATATATTTTTTAATTGATAATATTATACTCCGTATCATTTATACATTTTTCTCTATTATTTTTTTCTTTTCTTTAAACTTACACTAAATTCAAATTCAAAATCCATATCAAAGTCCTTTAACAAACCAAATGGCCCTTAGGTTTTAATGATCATTCTTTTGCTATCTCTAAAGTACCACGCTGGGCGACAAGGTCATTAATAACTTTTGGACTTATGGCAGGTTTTCAGTCATGTGTTTGGCCTCTTATCAACCGGACAACGTCGCTCTACGACACTGTGACATGATGCGTATAAGATTCACGTAGAGAAAAATGTGATAGCTATTGACAAGTCCTAATTTAGCATTACTATACTATAATGAAGATGATCCGAATATGCATATAATTCACAATTTCACAGTAGTCCTTTTTACAAGAATTTTTAACTTACCCATACCATGTAGGTCTGCAAAAACTCACATATAGTTACATGTTTAATTTGAATTATACTACTTTGGTTATGCTGTTTTCACATTAAAAGACAATTATCATGTTGACGTAATTGCAATTAAACTGATGTTAGTAACATGTCACTAGACTACAAGACAAAAGATATATGGGTGCCTCCAAATGCACGCATTTTTGGTTATCATTATATAATATACTATAACAAGGGTGCAGTGGCAAATCAAATGACCATTATATCAAACCGGTCTTACCTACTATGAGTTTATAGATTCCTAACTTTCTTTATTTACTACCTTCCTGGATTCATGACATCATTTCGAAATTTGATATTTCTTACCAGAAAGGAAAATCCGACATTATAAGCTAATACTACATTATATGTAGGTAAATTAAAGCAAGAGTACATTTTGGGACTTTTGGCACCTATTTATTGTTCTTGTAGCATAAGGGAATCTCCAAGCACAAGAAGAGAACTTACCTTAACGTGTTGCTTCGAACGTGCTTGGTTTGAATTCCGACAACAAGCCCAATCCTGCAATGTCGACTGAGATTCATGACAAGCCAGCACCTGATGAGCATCAAACTATTGGTAAGATACTGGTTTAATTCAAGTAATATCTTGTATGTGTTCACATTGTATTAAATTCTTGCCTGAAAACGGCCCATTGTTGTGGTTTTTGCTTAAGATTTACGAGTATATGGTTTGGTTAGATTATCCTATATATGTTATTAGTAATGTTTCTTATCTTTGCAAAATTAAAAGCAAATATCACCACATTACCAGTTTTCTTCGTTACAAGTTGTTAGATTATCCTATATATGTTATTATCATGACATGACACACCCCTTTGAGCATATGAGCCCTGAGAACTTATGTTCCTACCAATCTCAAAAGTAGCTGAACTTTTACATTTATTTGGTTAGGCGAAAGTTGGCATGACTCTAAATTTGTATTTTTGATGAAAACATAGCAGAAGAGGTTAATGATTCTCCGATTGAGCAAGTGAGACTCACCGTCCTTATCACAGATGATCCAACACTGCCTTGTTTGACGTTCAGGACATGGTTTCTAGGGATAATTTCATGTAGTGTTCTTGCTTTCTTGAACCAGTTTTTCGGATATCGCCAGAATCCGCTTTACATATCATCAGTTTCTGCTCAAATCGTTGTACTTCCACTCGGGAAGCTGATGGCAGCAACTCTACCCACAAAACCAATCCGTGCTCTAAAAACAAGATGGTCCTTTTCACTCAACCCTGGTCCCTTTAACTTAAAGGAGCATGTTCTCATCACCATATTTGCAAATTCAGGCTCTAATTCTGTTTATGCAGTCTCAATTATTACCATTGTGAAGGCTTTCTATCACCGTAATCTCAATCCATTTGCAGCTATGTTGCTCACACAAACTACTGTTATTCTCCTTTTTCCATCTTTTGGACTTCTTATATAACAAGATTGTCAAAATGATTGATAACTTAACTGATGCTACTGTGTAGATGCTTGGATATGGATGGGCTGGTCTATTTCGAAAGTTTTTGGTTGATTCGCCTTATATGTGGTGGCCTGCCAATCTGGTTCAAGTCTCACTCTGTAGGAAACGGTGAACACTTTTATTGATAAAATCATATTACAATAAGTAAATAACAGAAAATAAAACAGACAGAATGGAGTAGAAGCAGAAGACAGACACTATGAATAAAATTAAACAAAAAATTAAAGGTTGTGCACGAGGCTCGTGTAAACACGATTCCCTTAAAACAGATTCGCCGTCTGTTTCCCAGGGAACGTACAAAGCTGTTGTACAGCCGGACCTGACAAAACTTGCCTGAAAGATTGAAAAGCCTGCGTGTATTTCTGATCGAGTTGCTGGAAGAGTTTTCGTTTTTTTTTTCTGTGTCTAAAAACCGAATGAGACATGGTATATTTATACTGAAAACCTATCTTGTTCACCAAGACAAGATATTCTGTTTCGTATATACATATTCGATATCTTCTATTTATTTAAATTGATTTTGTAAAACTTATTCTCTAAGTTTAAATCAATTCTAAAAATAGATACAACAAAATCTGGAAACTGGGAAACGAAATCTGCCAGCAAAAAGTTTAGCGCGTAGGCGAACTTTCGGAGCTGCATTCGTGTCCGCAGGTCACGCGGGCTCGCATGAGTTCAGAAGCTTCGAACCCATTTTGGCCCAGAAATCCTGAAATCTGCACCCCCCCTGCGCGCGCGCACGTAGGAGTGGGAGCATAGCTCACCTAAAGGATTTTGATAGCAAATATCAAGATTTCTATATAAACCACTCTCCACTTCCTTCACTAGGCGATGTGGGATAGATTTGTGTTCCATATTTTTGTGTTCCAAGTGCCTCACTTTGAGACACGATATCTCATTCATATCAACTCCAATTTTGACACATTTTAGCTCGTTGCGAAGCTCTTGTCATGGAGAACGCAAAGCTACCAAAAAATATAAGTATATATAACATATACATATATTAAAATAGTGTCCAAAATATGCAAAAATCATTTTTGCAAAACTAATTTTCCAACAATCCCCCACATGAATGGAGATCGGTCGAAAACACACACATGTTTCAGCGAAATTTCTGCGGTTAAGTCCTGCATAGGATAGGTAGGTGTGACCCTTTGAACCTTCCCTTGTGAGATGCACTTAGTCTCCTAGATCTGAGTAGACGCGATGTCCTTGAACTCAGCATCTGTTTACGTAGACGACATTACACTTCACACAAGACTCTCCCTGACATTGTCAAGTCCTCATAGTCGTGTTCGTTATGGTCATGAACACTAGCCTGGTTCTGCAAGAGCTCTTAGGAATTGCGCCCCCCACAATTCCCTTCGAAGCGACCCCACTTCTCTCTCACATAGGTGATTTCATCTTGAATCATTAAAAACATATGTTTTGTGATTTCATCTTGAATCATTATGCTTTATGATTTCATCCTATGATTAGGTTTTAGTAACTCCCCCACATTGACGTGACTTCCCCCACATTTCTATGATTAGGTTGTCCTATTGAACCCAGATCTTGGGATCTCCAGTCAACTGGGTTAGGTTTTCCTTCATAGAAACTCATTCCTTCAAGGGCTTTAGTCCCATTCCTTTAGACGACTTACTAACTAACTCTCTGCTTAAGCCTTTCGTAAGCGGATCCGCGATGTTATCCTTTGACTTCACATAGTCAATTGAGATAACTCCTGTTGAGAGTAGTTGTCGTATCGAATTATGTCGACGACGGATATGTCTGGACTTTCCATTATACATTATGCTATGAGCTCTGCCAATTGCCGATTGACTATCACAATGTATACTAATGGTCGTTACCGGTTTAGGCCACCTTGGTATGTCCTCTACGAATTGACGTAGCCATTCCGCCTCTTGTCCGCATTTATCTAATGCGATAAATTCAGATTCCATCGTGGACTTAGCTATAACAGTTTGCTTGGAAGACTTCCAAGATATAGCTGCCCCTCCTAGTGTAAACACGTATCCACTAGTCGATCTAGAATCCTTTATGTCAGATATCCAATTTGCATCACTGTATCCTTCTATAACAGCTGGATATCTTTCATAATGTAGTCCGTAATCGCGACTGTATCTCAAATAATGAAGTACCCTAGTCATAGCTCCCCAATGTGCATAACTTGGATTACTGGTATACCTACTTAGCCTGCTAACTGCATATGCTAAGTCAGGTCGGGTAATTGTCATCAAGTACATTAACATGCCAATAATTCTTGAATACTCTAATTGGGCAACACCTAAGCCTCTATTTTTAGATAGATGCTTACTGGTGTCAATTGGAGTTCTAGCTAGGCCGGAATCCCCCGCATTATGAGTATTAAGAATTTTGTCAACGTAATGTGCTTGACTTAACACAAGTCCATTTGGAGTTCGTATGATCTTTATTCCAAGGATCACATCAGCCAAACCCATATCCTTCATGTCAAACTTTGATTTCAACATGTCTTTAGTAGATTTGATCATCTTGTCGTTACTGCCAATGATAAGCATATCATCAACATATAAACACAAGATTACATATCCACTACTTGTGTCCTTTACATAAACACACTTGTCGCATTCATTAATTTTGAATCCACTCTCTAGCATGGCGTGGTCAAATTTTTGATGCCATTGTTTGGGAGTTTGTTTTAAGCCATATAATGACTTAACAAGCCTACAAACTTTGTTCTCTTGTCCAGGAGCTATGAAACCCTCAGGTTGGTTCATATAGATTTCTTCTTCTAAATCCCCATTTAGAAAAGCCGTTTTCACATCCATTTGGTGAACTTCCAAATTTCTTAACGCGGCAATAGCAAGTATCATCCTGATCGAGGTTATTCGCGTAACAGGCGAATATGTATCAAAATAATCTAGACCTTCTTGTTGTCTAAATCCTTTGATTACCAATCTTGCTTTGTACTTGTCAATGGTGCCATCGGCTTTCATCTTCTTCTTGAAGATCCATTTATAGCCTAGTGGTTTACAACCAGGAGGTAAATCCACAAGCTCCCAAGTATGATTTTGTAAAATAGAATCTATTTCACTTTTAATGGCTTCTTTCCATTGAGGCCCTTCCGAGGAAGTTACCGCTTCTCGATAAGAAGTAGGTTCATTTTCTACCATAAAAGAAACAAAATCGGGTCCAAACGATTTCTCGGTTCTTGCCCTTTTGCTTCTTCTAGGTTCAACCTCTTCTTCCTCGATTTGATCTTGTCTCTCATCTTGGAGATCATTATCATCTCGTTGTCTCTTATCTTGGACAACATCGTCATCTATTTTAGATGAACTTCCAGTTTCCTTCGTTAAACAAGGAAATATATCTTCAAAGAAGGAAGCATTCCATGATTCCATTAGTGTACCCTTTTGTATATCCGGATTTTTCGAATCATGTACAATGAAACGATAAGCACTGCTATTCTTAGCATATCCAATGAATATACAATCCACAGATTTAGGTCCAATCTTTTGGGTCTTGGGGGTCGGTATAGCTACCTTTGCTAGACACCCCCACACTCGTAAGTACTGATATGATGGTTTTCTTCCCATCCAAAGTTCATAAGGGGTCTCTTCTTTTTCCTTACGAGGTATCTTATTTAAAAGATAAGTAGCCATTAAAATGGCTTCCCCCCACATGTCCTGGCTTAAACCAGAACTTATCAACATGGCATTAACCATTTCTTTCAAGGTACGGTTCTTTCTTTCGGCAATACCGTTTTGCTGAGGTGAATAAGGAGCAGTGAATTCGTGTCTAATTCCATGTTGAGCACATAAATCAGCAAATGGAGACATGTATTCACCTCCTCTATCACTTCGTACAACCTTGATTTTCTTATTAAGTTGATTCTCAACTTCGTTTTTGTATAAAACAAACTTGTCTATAGCTTCATCTTTACTTTTTAACAAGTAAACGTAGCAATACTTTGTACAATCATCAATAAACGTGATAAAGTACTTATTGCCACCTTTTGTGGGTAGTGATTTCAAATCACATATGTGAGTGTGTATCATATCAAGTGGTTCGGTTTTTCGTTCAACCGATTTAAAAGATGATCTTGTAAGTTTGGCTTCAACACAAGTTTTACATTTATATTTTGAGTCAATATGGAAATTAGGTATGCAATTAAATTTAATCAAATGACGCATCGAATTAAAATTTACATGTCCAAGACGGCCATGCCACACATTAGAAGACTCAATCAAGTAAGCAGAAGAATTCATTTTATTGATATCATTCTTAACAACCATTACATTGAGCTTAAACATACCATTCAGGGCATATCCCCTACCAACATACATTTGATTCTTAGAAAGAACAAACTTATCAGACTAAAAAACAAGACGAAAACCAAACTTGTTCAACAGCCAACCAGACACAAGATTCTTGCGAATCTCTGGAACATACAAGACATTAGTCAACTTGAGCTCTTTCTCGGATGTCATCTTCAAGATTACATCTCCTTCACCCTTGATAGCAGCAGTTGCAGAGTTGCCCATGTACAACACCTCTCCATTGTCAACCGCTCTGAAAGAGTGAAACATACTCTTATCAGCACACACATGACGGGTAGCCCCAGTATCAACCCACCATTCCCTGTTGTTGGAACCTACCAGGTTAACTTCAGAGATCATGGCAATGACGTCAGAAACCATAGCAATCATGTCCATATTATCATTCACCATATTAGCCTGGCGTGGAGTCACCCGCTTCGGCATCTTACAGTTAGCAGCATGATGACCCGGCTGGTCACAGTTGAAACACACCCCTTGGAACTTGTGTTTCATAATTGCAACTTTAGGAGCAAGGTACTCAGACTTCCCTTTGCCCTTCTTGTCATTCTTTCCTTTTCCTTTGCCTTTACCTTTGACATTGGACTTTGAAGATGATGGAACATGCTCAACCATATTTGCCTTGGCAGAATCAGGTGTATAAGCGTTTTTCTGAGCCAGCTTGTTGTCCTCTTCAATACGAAGGCGAACAACCAAGTCTTCAACACTCATCTCCTTTCGCTTATGCTTCAGGTAGTTCTTAAATTCTACCCAGCTTGGAGGCAACTTTTCAATGATAGCAGCAACTTGAAAAGTTTCACTTAAGGTCATTCCCTCAGCATGAATGTCGTGTAGCAAAACCTGCAGATCTTGAACCTGACTCATCACGTTCTTTGAATTATTCATCTTGTAATCCAAAAAACGAGCTACCACGAAAGTCTTTGTACCAGCATCCTCAGTTTTGTACTTGTGTTCCAATGACTCCCATAATTCTTTGGCAGTCTTGGTCTTGCAGTACACGTTGTACAAAGAGTCCACCAAACCATTCAGAACATAGTTGTGACACAAAAAGTCTGAATGTTTCCATGCTTCCAAGGCTTGAATAGCCTGTTGATTAGCGGATTGACCTTCTGCAGGAGGTTCCACGTGAGGTGAATTCTCTATTAAAAACCGCGGAAGGTTCAAAGTAGTGAGATAGAAGAACATCTTCTGTTGCCACCTCTTAAAATTCTGCCCATTGAATTTCTCTGGTTTCTCAGCATGATTAGCAACCGTGTTGGTAACTGGCGCACCAGATACATTCACAGTAGTAGTTACAGGAGGGGTAGTTGTGTCTGTCATCCTGAAAATTCAAACACAAACAGTTAAACAAACTGTTGTAAATCAGTATCTACTTGTACCGAATCTGATTCAACGAAACTCTATCTTGGTTTCGATGGATCGAGTAAATCAGTTTAATAGAAACTCTATCTTGGTTTCGATGTAAACTGATAAGAACAATTGCTGAAAATAATATCTGTTTAATTAGAACTGATTTCCGAAGAAACTCAACTAGGTTTCGACAGAAAACAGTTTATAAAAAATCTGTTAATAATTAATCCGATTTTAACAAAGTGTTTTAAATTCGGTTAAACCGAATCTGTTTTAAGACTGTAGGAAACGGTGAACACTTTTATTGATAAAATCAGATTACAATAAGTAAATAACAGAAAATAAAACAGACAGAATGGAGTAGAAGCAGAAGACAGACACTATGAATAAAATTAAACAAAACAGATTCCCTTAAAACAGATTCGCCGTCTGTTTCCCAGGGTACAACGTACAAAGCTGTTGTACAGCCGGACCTGACAAAACTTTCCTGAAAGATCGAAAAGCCTGAGTGTGTTTCTGATCGAGTTGCTGGAAGAGTTTTCGTTTTTTTTTCTGTGTCTGAAAACCGAATGAGACATGGTATATTTATACTGAAAACCTATCTTGTTCACCAAGACAAGATATTCTGTTTCGTATATACATATTCGATATCTTTTTTTTTGGGTAAAAGGGTTTAAACCCTGGTAAATATATTACGCCAAAAACAATGAAGTACAATTGACATGGGTGAATCCCATGCCCTCAGCCCGTTACATAGGCGATTTGACTCTACAAATGTAACTAAGCAAAACAACTGCTAAACGCAGAAAAACCAATTACATTTAAATTACAATCTAAATGTAAAAAACAAGGTTCATAAAACCAGATCCATGGTGAGCAACTCTGTGATGAATGATCTTTATAGCTTGGACCACGAGTGCAACACCAACTTCCACTTCCATAATATGACATTGTTGAAGCTTCAAAGATCACAACGAAATCCAAAACAGCCCCAACATTCCTTGATCCATTGCAAACTGCTATTATTATTTTGCAAACAATAATGGCCTAGATAGGATTGGAGTAAAATGCAATACGGATCAAAAATGGAACCATAGGGTGTGAAGACCCTAACATACACAATAAGACCAGATTTAAACAAGGAGAACCAGCAGTAATGTAATACACAGCCATGAACATCCAATAGGGTATAAGACCAAGACCACCACACGACCACTACAAAGAACCGTAGCAGCAGTAATAATACGCAGCATAACACCAGCAGGTCTTGAGAAGAAGCACTAATGTCCATAGAAACGAACATTGCTAAGAACCCTAACTTCCCGTGGAGAAAGCACGACTTACATCCAAGAATCACGATCAAACCAGAATGAACTGATATTACGTGAACATCAAATAGGGATCCCATAAACCCTAACTTCCACGAAAATAAAACAGGTCGCATAAGAGAAACCGGTTTGATTAGAAACCAAAACCTGTTAACGAATGAAAGTATAGACCAGCAACACGAACACATGATCAATATACTAATCAATAGCATACATATCAGTGTAGAATAGGGTTTTTAGGAACCCTAACATGCCATAATAATCGTGTACCAGACCAAAAAGGTATATTGAAACACCGAACACAGCAGATCTAGGAATACACACTTCGATCACCATAATAGGGCTATGCACCCTAACTTACAGAAGACATACATCTCTCTCTTGAACCCACGTAAATAAACATACATCCAATAGGAACTCATCGGGTAAACATGCAGCAAATCATAATATACATCAAACCCTAAAAGGATCTGATCGCGTTAAGCACCAGAACAAACAGATCGTATCATAAAGAAACGATCCACATAATATAATGCATGGAAAAGACGAAAACAGCGATTTGGTGATAATATAAAAACTCCACCGACCCACTAATATAATGCCACCAATTTAATAAATCGGGAGGAGTAATAACAATAAAATAATGCCACCACAAACGCAAGAAAAAGCGAATCAATGAGGACCGACCCACGATGTATGGTAATCCAGTAATATTCAAAACCATGTGTGAATTGAATATTAAAAGTAAAGATAGAATCACTAGGTCGATCATAGAAGTAATGAAAGTGAATCGTTTTTTCCTTTTTCGTCGCCAGAGAGAAAAACGTTTAGGGTTTTCCATGTTGTCCCTCCGTTTCTACATATTCGATATCTTCTATTTATTTAAATTGATTTTGTAAAACTTATTCTCTAAGTTTAAATCAATTCTAAAAATAGATACAACAAAATCTGGAAACTGGGAAACGAAATCTGCCAGCAAAAAGTTTAGCGCGTAGGCGAACTTTCGGAGCTGCATTCGTGTCCGCAGGTCGCGCGGGCTCGCATGAGTTCAGAAGCTTCGAACCCATTTTGGCACAGAAATCCTGAAATCTGCACCCCCCCCTGCCGCGCGCGCACGTAGGAGTGGGAGCATAGCTCACCTAAAGGATTTTGATAGCAAATATCAAGATTTCTATATAAACCACTCTCCACTTCCTTCACTAGGCGATGTGGGATAGATTTGTCTTCCATATTTTTGTGTTCCAAGTGCCTCACTTTGAGACACGATATCTCATTCATATCAACTCCAATTTTGACACATTTTAGCTCGTTGCGAAGCTCTCGTCATGGAGAATGCAAAGCTACCAAAAAATATAAGTATATATAACATATACATATATTAAAATAGTGTCCAAAATATGCAAAAATCATTTTTGCAAAACTAGTTTTCCAGCAACTCTTCAGGGAATTGCATGATGAAGAGAAGAGACCAAAAAGAGGGCTCTCAAGGCTGAAGTTCTTCCTCATAGTCCTCGTATCAAGCTTCGTGTACTACATCGTTCCCAATTATTTGTTTCGATCCATAACAGCAATCTCCTTTGTTTGTTGGATATGGAAGGACTCGGTGACAGCTCAACAAATTGGCTCTGGTCTGCGTGGACTTGGAGTTGGAGCAATTAGGCTTGATTGGGCGACTGTATCTGCTTTTCTTGGAAGTCCGTTAGCTACCCCGGGATTTGCCATCATGAACATATTGGCTGGTTATATAATAGTCGTCTACATAGTGATTCCTATTGCTTACTGGAATAACTGGTATGAAGCCAAGCGTTTCCCAATTTACTCTTCTCATGTGTTTGATGCATATGGAGAGCGGTACAACGTTTCAAGAGTCTTAGACTCTGCGACCTTTTCATTTAACCAACAAGGCTATAGTGATTGCAGCAAACTAAACCTTAGTATCTTCTTTACATTTGCCTACGGTCTAAGTTTCGCCACATTGGCTGCAACACTCTCTCACGTTGCACTCTTTCATGGAAGGTATCTAGGCTTGAGACATTAAAAAAATAACGTATTTATTGTAGTTAAACTGTATATATTTTTTTCCATTTACAGAGCGATTTGGGTGGAGACAACAACATCATTTAAGGACAAGTTTGGGGATGTCCATACTAGGATAATGAAGAAAAACTACGACCCGGTCCCACAGTGGTGGTTCTATTCTATGCTAACCTGTGAGGGATTTGGAGGACAATTACAACTTCCTTACTGGGGGGTCCTTTTGGGAATCGGTTTGGCTTTGGTCTTCACACTGCCTATAGGTGTTATCACAGCTACAACAAACCAGGTAATATGTCGTAGTCATTACACGAATATCCTAATGCTTCTGTTGTATCCTAAAAGTGAATTTTCATACAGCAACCAGGACTAAATGTTATTACAGAGCTGATTATTGGTTATATGTACCCCGGGAAGCCACTTGCAAATGTAGCCTTTAAAACGTTTGGCTACATAAGCATGTCACAAGCCATAATGTTCCTCCAAGATTTTAAGCTAGCTAGGCCACTATATGAAAATCCCACCAAAGTCCATGTTTGTTGTGCAGGTAAGGATAACTAGTCGTGTAAGCATTATAAAATGTCTAATACTTGACTTTGGTGCTTGATAAAGTTAGTAGGGACGATAGTTGCTTCCTCCATCTACTTTGCAACATCCTGGTGGCTCCTCACAATAGTGGAGTACATATGTGACCCGATTAACTTACCTGAAGGAAGTCTATCGCAATTCTGTTAACTTATCGAAATTGCCTTTTCTATCACAATTAAGATAACTTATCGAAATTGTAAGATTTATCGCAATTAGAAAGTTTATCGCAATTATCAATTTTATCGCAATTGCAGGAATTATCGAAATTGGACTTATTATCGCAATTGGTCTTTTTATCGCAAATTGGACTCTTATTGCAAATTGGATTCTTATCGAAATTGAGCAACGTGAACAGTGTTTATCGAAATTGTGGTGAACAGTAATTATCAAAATTGAACAAAAACTTCACTTAACCAAAAACAAATCTCATAACTCACAACACACATCTTAATTATCTACACGATCAACAAAAACACAAGGATGTCTCAACCACCATACAATTACAACTTCTACAATTAACAACAGCAACAGTACCGTCAACAACCATTTCAGCAGCAATATCCTTAGCAACAATATCAACCATCATACCCACCTCAGTATCAACAACAACAAATGTTCATGCATCAACATCAATTCCCTCAACAGCAACAACTTCTTCCACAACCAATGCAGAACTACCAACCATCTTCCAGAGAACCACATTGGTTTACCAAAATGTGTGAAGCCATAAGTAGTCAGCAATCAAGGCATGAAGCAGGTTCTTTTGAAAAACCACCTATGCTCACACCAGGAAACTACGTGCAGTGGTCCAGTCGTTTTCTACGCTTCATCGAACTAAGGAAACCTCACGGGAAGTATCTCAAAAAGGTCATCATTGATGGACCATATCCAACACATACAACAACCATTCCAGCTGATCCAACTCAAGTACCTCCAAGAGAAGCGACCACAACCCCTGTTCCTCTAGCTCAACAAACTGCAGAACAAGTCTTACAACAAGAGGCCAATGAGCTAGCTATGTCTTATATACTCCAAGGGATTCCCAATCCCATCTTCAGGAGTATTGATGCCCAAAAGACAGCCAAGGACATGTGGGAGCACGTCCATCTGCTTATGGAAGGCACTGAACTGAATCAAGGGACTTGGAATCAAAGTTGTACATGGAGTATACACATTTCATGATCGAACCTGAGGAATCCTTGGAATCATACTATCATCGTTTCACCAACATCATTAATGATCTGGATCGCCACAATATCGTCTTACCAAAGATTGCTATCAACTCCAAGTTTTTGGGACGCCTCGGCCCAGATTGGCAGAAGTACGTCACGTTTGTTCGACAAGCCAAAAAGATCAATGACGTGTCCTATGGGTTATTGTATGATTACCTAAAACAACACCAATCTGAAGTTGATAAAGAACGTGCAACACGTGGAGGATTCTCACCAGCACCTAATCCAAACTCACTTGCTCTCATGGCTCAATCACATTTTGCACCAAACCAGGAGTTTGTTCCACCACCAACACCTCATTCAGGGTTTACACCACAACCGTCAAATCAAATCATCCCTTATGAAGCCCCTGAACAATACACTGATAATCAACTTGTTCCATTCGACAACACTGATTACAGCATGTACTCCAATGTTGACACTGATGAAGATGATGCCTTTAATTCTTTAAATGAGGGGTTTGCATTGATCGCCCGTGCATTCAGCAAATTCTCCAACAGGTCGAACAATCGTCTGAGGACATCATCAAACACCAGAAATCAAGCAGTAGTTAACAATGGACGGGTTGAGATTCAGAATCGGTCTTCAGGAAGGTTTGGCTCAGGAAACATGGGGAATTCTAGTGGGCAACGATTCAGTTCAGTTGGAGGTAGTCAAAACAGCATGGGTAACAATCAGAGAAGGAATCAGTTTGCTGACAAAGGGAAAGGGATTGCTAATACATCCATCACTTGCTACAATTGTGTGGGAAATGGTCATATGGCTAATGCATGTCCCAAGCCGAGAACAATGGGTAGTGCATATCATAAAGAAGCTCTTCTCATGGCATTGAAGGATGAAAAGGCCAGTGGTATTTTGACAAAGAAGGAGCAGAGTTTTATGGCTAATGCATACTCCAATGACAAAATGGAGGATCTGGAGGCTAATGTTGCAGTCATGTTAATGGCCAACATGCAGGAGATGAACATGAGCGAGACAGGCCCGGTATACGACACCGATGGCTTATCTCAGGTATTTGAAGCAGATTGTCTAATTCATGAAATTGCATCACCTTCTGCATCTCTATCTACACAAGATAATTTTGCCCAACATGAATCATCATTCTCACCTCAAGACAATGATCAAATAAACACAGTGGTTACCTTTGATGATGATCAAATTAACCCAGTAGTTTCATTTGATGATTCTTTTGACGATGACAATCATGAACATCTTGAACAAAATAATCTTATGCAAGATTCGGATTCAGAACTCATGACCTTATTGCTTGCCACCCAATCACAATTGAATGTACATCAATCCCAGATGGACAACCCAAATACCAAAAAACCCTAAACCGATTCTCTCCATGGCAAAAAAGAAGAAAAAAAAAACCGAATCCCTTTCTTTCTGTAAACTCGTTCCTACGATTCATAATTCTCTAATAATTTAATCTCCATCACATGGGTCGGTTGATTATTACTGGTTTCATTTAATCGTGGGTCGGTTATTCTTTGATTCTGTTTTTTTCCGTTTTGCGATTGCTTTGTTCTTCATTATTTACCATCCGACTACTATTGGTTTATTCCTTTAGTGGGTCGGTTGGTTATTCATATTATTATTATATGCTGTGGGGTTGATTTGATTCTTGCATGTATTCACGTGGGTTATTCATGTGATTCCCATGCAATTCTTGAATCGTCCCTATGGTTACTGGTTGGTGATGTGCTTAACGTAATTCTTGTCTTCTACTGTTGGTGCTTTTGCTGCAAGTAAACCCGTTTAGGGTTTTTTCGATACCTGTTTGATGTAAGTGGGTTTGGAGAGAATGGTAAGTCAAGTTTTTAGGGATCTTGTTCAAAACCCTAACCATCATAGACCTGTTTTCATCTTCTTATTATTTGGTTTATGATCGGATTCTGGGGTTAGGGTCTTCTAAACCTCTTTTGCTCGCTCATGGGAGGTTTGGTTAGGGTTTAATCCTTGTTGCAGGTCTATGCGTTCTATGTATAACAGATCTGGTATCAATCAGACCTGGTGATTTATTAGACCTGCTGTCGTTGCCTTGGAAGTTAGGGTTTGTGGAACCCTATATCATCGTTGCTTCTACTGGTTTTGCATGGAAGTTAGGGTTTGGAAAACCCTATTTGTGTATGTTACTAAGGACGAACAGGTTATTCGTGTTGATGCTGTTTGGATTGTGATGTTTACATTCATGGTCCTAGCGTTTGTTTTGGTCTTGTTTCGTCATTAATGTAAGTTAGGTTTGTTTTAACCCTATGATCGTTTCTTTGATGGTGTTGGATGT
The DNA here is from genome assembly GCA_021014915.2 of Artemisia tridentata subsp. tridentata. Classification (NCBI taxonomy): domain Eukaryota; kingdom Viridiplantae; phylum Streptophyta; class Magnoliopsida; order Asterales; family Asteraceae; genus Artemisia; species Artemisia tridentata. The sequence goes on from CP139506.1 coordinate 218,867,635, forward strand.
TAGGGTTGCGTACCCTATTAACAGTTTGCATTGCTGCTCCTCTCTTGTAATGGGTGGCTGTGTGATACTATGGTGGTGCTTCGTTGATTAGAACAGGGCGATGGTGTCTTGGGTCTGCTCCACGAATGTATCTGTCTACTACTGCTTGTGATCTGCTGATCGTATTGTCTTGGATTTGCTGGGCGGATCGTTATTGGTGGTAGGGGTAAGTTCATGTTCTATGTCGATTCGAGATGTGCCTCATAGATATACTTCTGGGTGGTTTTTGGATCGCATGGAAAATGATTTGAAGTTCTACAATGACTATGGCATTGATGCTACTTGAGTGATGTAATATTTTGTTTTTCATTTTTAGATTCACTTGTATAGTCATTGTAGGTGGTATGTTTTATTTTGTAAGTTATAAGAATGGCTATCATTCTTATATTGTGGTTTGATCTTTTGATCATGTAAGTGCCTATGTAACGGGCTGAGATATGGGATCCACCCATATAAATCAATGTTTTTTGGTTTGTTTATTTACCAGGGTGCAGGATTACTCCCCTTTACCCCAAAAAAAATCCCAGATGGACAAATGCAATGACATTAACAAAAACTTAAAAGCCAAAGTTGCACTGTTAACCAAGGACCTTGAGTGCTACAAGCAACAGCTTTCAAACTTTGAAAACAAAGAAAAACGTGAGAAAAGTTTTGAGTCTGCATTCCAAGAGTCATACGTAAAAGTACAAAATTTGGAACATCAAATTCGTGAATTGACCATTTCCAAGAATGAAATAATTTCACAAAAGGAACATGAAATATTTGGTTTTCAAAAACAGGTTGACATTCTCTAAACGGAAATTTCTAAAACCAAAACAGAATTGTCAACTTGTCAAGAAAATTTTTCTGAACACTAAGAAGCTTCAAGGAAACGTGTCGATTCATATCTTGAAGAAATTGTGACATTGGAAAGCGAACTTAAGGATTTTCAAAAAGTTGTTTATAAAGCGGGTAATTCTGTAACAGCTCTTCAAAATCTAACTGTCAAACCAAATCCTCGCGGATATGGATTTGCAATCGGATGTGATCAACCACGTTTTTTAAACAAAGCACTCAAGGAACACCCTAAGTTGTACAATGCCGAATTGTTGTTTGATGATACTTTTCAATGTGTGGTTGTATATAGTACTGAAGAGGAAGAAGAACATGATATCGAGAGTCGATCTAAGATGAGTCATGTCAAATATAACAAACCATACGATTATTTGAAAGCACCTCATATTAAAGAATCTTTTGTACCTCAAAAAGAGAGATCTTCACAACCGTGCTCTTTAACTGAAACAAATACTTCATCTGACATTGGTCCAGTTACCACTATTGCACAAATCAATGGTCCTTTACCAAGTCAAGGTGTTAATGAACAAATGCCAAAGGAATGTCACATTCTTAAATATTTCAAAACATTTATGGAGGACATTCAACTTTTGGAAAACGCTATTGAAAGAAATTCTGAGATCAAAATCTCCACTTTTCTCTCTCCTTATGAGAAAGAAAAGCGAGAAGTTTTTCAAAAACAATTCTTGCCACTTGTTAATCACCTGCGACTTTGTGCAACTCAATGGGAACAGGAACTCCAGTCAGAAGTTGTATCAATGATGAGTATTTTCAATGCAAAAGATGTCAAAATTGCAAAACAAAAAGGTCAAAAGAAAGCTTTAGAAAAAGATGTTGATCGACTCTTGAAGAATGTTCTCAGTTCGGATGTGATATTTGTGATAATGAACTCTATCTATTTGTCATGTCATGAAGTGCTTGTTGATGATCACTGTGTTGAAGTTGAGACAATGAGAATTGAGATTGATAATTTGAGAAAAGAAAATGAGAGACTCAAACAAATCAATGATGATGTGGAAACCAAATGTGCAAAAGAAATTTTCAAACTACACCAAAGACTGCAATGGTGTCAGACTCAAAGTATTAACTTTGAGTTAGCATTACAAAGTCAAAAAGAATCCTTGTCTTCTCAAAATGTTTGTGTTTTAACACTTCAAAATCTTGAAATAGAAAATGAGGTTTTAAAACATCAAATTTTAGAGTATGAAAAAGATATTGCTGAAGTTTGTGAAAATCGAAATGACATTGTTCGGTTAAATAGAAAGTTGGAATCAAAAATTCAAGAACAAAACCACATCATTATTGAAATGAAAGAGAAACTCAGAACTCTTGACAAAGGGAAAGCTGTATTAAATAATGTGATTGCACCAGGAATGTACAAAGTAGACAAGGCACCTAAGAAAGCATCATCACAAACTACTAATGTGAATACTTCAACCTCCACAGGATTAGGCACCACATCTAAGGCTAGCAGCTCAAAGACCACCAAGAGTCAAAAGAAGATTAGAGTTTGGCAACCTAAGAGTGGATTATCTAAGAAGGCAAAAGTAGAAGTTAATGCTAGTAGTTTGAATAAGACACATTTTACGTCTAGTTTGGAATCTAGCTTGTCTAAGTGTCATTCTGAATCTGATTAATAAATGTTGAATCTTTGAATGTTTCTAATGCTATTATGGTTGATGCTTATTGTGTATTCTGTCGTACTAGTATGTTGACTAGAAATCATCAGAAATGCATTGCTAAGACCCTGTTGTCAAGAAAACAGAAACGTACTACTGGCATTTCCTATAGGCCTATACCCGCTGCTAAGTCCATTTTAGGAAAACCGCCACAAGTAGTTTCTGAGACCACCGTTGACAAGCCCGTAATTGCCCCTAAGAAGAAAGCACATTCACCTAGCACATTCACTAAGAAGAAAGCACACACTAGTTGGATGTGGCAGCGTTGGTTACAATACAAACCTAGTTTCACTTGGGTTCCAAAGATACTTAAAACATGTATTACTAACCCAACTGGATCCACTGGTTCCAACTCTCCTGTGTCCTCTTCTTGTGATGCAGGTAATTCAAATTGTGCTATGGATTGTTGATAGCGGGTGTTCCCGGCACATGACAGGGAATTTAAAGCTTCTAGTAAACTTCGTTGCGAAGTTCATAGGCACTGTCAGGTTCGGGAATGATCATTTCGCAGCTATCATGGGTTACGGTGATTATGTCAATGGGATTATCGAGGGCCTTGGTCATAATTTGTTCTCCGTCGGGCAATTCTGCGATGGTGATTTAGAAGTGGCTTTTCGGGAGAAAACATGTTTTGTTCGAGATCTTCAAGGAAATGATCTGATGAAAGGAAAGCGCGGAACCAGTCTTTATACTATTTCCTTCTCGGACATGACAGCTTCCTCACCAATTTGTCTACTTTCCAAGGCACATCCCACCAAAGCATGGTTATGGCACAAGCGTATGTCTCACCTGAACTTCAAAACCATGACCGAGCTCGCTCGTAAAAAGTTGGTCGATGGTCTTCCAAAATTCAGATACGCCAAATATCATCTATGTCCCGACTGTGAACAAGGAAAAAGTACTCGTGCTCACTTTCCTCCTAAACCCGAGCACAGTACTGATCACGTACTTCAACTGTTGCATATGGATTTGTGTGGCCCTATGCGTGTTCAAACTATTAATGGGAAGCGATACATACTGGTAATCGTTGATGATTATTCAAGATGGACTTGGACTTATTTTCTTCGCAGTAAAGATCAAGCATCGTCCATGGTCATTACCTTTCTCACAAAGATTCAAGTTCAGTTACGCAACACCGTCAGAAAAATTCGAACAGACAATGGATTTGAATTCAAGAATCAGACTCTTAGGGAGTATTATGAGAAAGTGGGTATTGAACATCAAACATCCATTGCTCGCAGCCCCAAACAGAACGGTGTGGTCGAAAGGCGAAACCGAACTCTAGTGGAAGCAACACGAACAATGTTAATCAATGCTCAGTTACCGGACTATCTATGGGCTGAAGCTGTTTCAACTGCCTGCTACACCCAAAATAGATGCATGATCACCAAAAGGCACACCAAGACACCATATGAACTTGTTCACCGCAGAAAACCAAACATCAATTACTTTCATGTCTTTGGAGCTCTTTGCTATCCAATGAATGATCGTGTTGACCTCGGAAAACTGAAGGCCAAAGCGGATATAGGGATTTTTGTCAGTTATTGTGAAAATTCAAAAGGATTCAGAATTTGGAACCGTCGCACCCGGGAGATTCAGGAGACTATACATGCTAATTTCGATGAGCTCACCGAGATGGCTTCTGAGCAAAATAGCTTAGGACCCGAAACCAACCGTCTCAACTTTCCTGATCCTTCAGTTGCACCCTTCTCTCTAAATCGCAAAGATCTAGAAGACTTGTTTGCTCCATTGTTTGATGATACTATGGTTAGTCGTGCTCCTGATGTATCCGCAAGCTCCGATGCACAACCACTCGTCGATAATCAAGTACCTGATACACCAGTAACTACAACTACCGTAGTTGCTGAAGATGCACCTCAACCAGACACCTCATCCTCAATAGATCAAACTCCTTCTACTTCTGCGTCTGTAGCTGAAGGACTCCCCCAACATTCTTCTGAAATACCCACTCTAGCAAATTATGACAGGAATGCATTCTTTAATCCATTTGCGCCGGCTTTAACCATTCCTGATCCTAGAGTCGTCTACCCGCAACTTGGAACCGTCAAATCTGCACCATACCTATCAACATTACCCATCAACACACAAATGGACAAAGGATCATCCCCTTGTAAATGTGATTGGCAACTTAGAAAACCCTGTCATGACACGACAACGAATCCATACAGACTGTGAAACCTGCATTTATGCACTCACCGTTTGTCAATCCGAACCCAAAAACATTAAAGAAGCCCTTACCTACGACAACTGGATTGAATCTATGCAAGAGGAATTGGATCAATTCAAGAGGTTGGAAGTTTGGGAATTGGTAGAGAGACCAGATGGGGTTTATGTCGTTGGTTTAAAGTGGATCTGGAAAAATAAGCTAGATGCGGATGGTACAGTTATTCGTAACAAGTCCCGCTTGGTCGCCAAAGGGTTCAGTCAGGAAGAAGGAATCGACTTCGAACAATCATTTGCACCAGTGGCTCGTCTTGAGGCTGTTAGAATGTTCCTGGCGTACGCTGCTCACAAGAACATCACAGTATACCAAATGGACGTGAAGACGACATTTCTTTTTTTGGGTAAAAGGGTTTAAACCCTGGTATATATATTACGCCAAAAACAATGAAGTACAATTGACATGGGTGAATCCCATGCCCTCAGCCCGTTACATAGGCGATTTGACTCTACAAATGTAACTAAGCTAAACAACTGCTAAACGCAGAAAAACCAATTACATTTAAATTACATTTTTGGGTAAAGGGGAGTAATCCTGCACCCTGGTAAATAGATTAACCAAAAACGTTTAAGTACAAATGGAATATGGCTGAAGTACCATATTAACCTCAAGCTAAGAAGCTTGATAACCACCTAACACTAGTGCTTAAGACATGCCAAAAGCACTTACAAACTAGAAACAAAAATGCATCTAGAAAAAGAACTGAAAAACAGCTAGCCAGCAGAGAATGTGCGAGATGAATTTGCCCCCATATTAGCAAAAAGATTGGCCGATTCATCAAACTCATTTACCACTAGATCTTCACCATCTTCACCATCCATCACCAATGCAGCATACGGATTAGATGTAGTAACATTAACTTTCTTAGAAGCAGTACCAGTAGACTTCAACTGAGCGACTCTGTCATCAATGATCTTTATTGCTTGACCCACGAGTGCACCACCAACTTCCCAGCAGGATTAGAATCCTAACTTCCAGCAGGCAAACAGTCACCTAATACGACTCCAGCAGCTCCAAGGAACAGCAGCTCCAAAGAATCCTAGCGATCAATGTTCACCCCACTTACAACTATGGGATGATTCAAAGCAACATCAATATTCATTATCAAAAGCAAAATATAGAGAGCCATCGATGAGCAGAACCAGCCATAGACTGGAACTAGGGTTTATCCAACCCCAACTTACAACCACCCCAATGAAAACCGGAGCAGACAAAATAGGGTTTTCAAAACCCTAACTTCCAGATGAATACTAGCAGATCTTGTAAACAAAATCACCAGCAGCGTACAGATCCAAGAAAAGATCACAAACGGGTTTTTGAATAAGAACCCTAAAAACTTAACTTACATCTCTCGCAAAAAACCCACTTATAAAAACTTACATCGGACGAACATACATGTATACACAGCATACAACTTGCAGATCGACCAGCCATGAATAAAACAAACCCTAGAAAATAGGGTTTCGTTAAGCTCAGCACCAAAAACGCAAATCATGAATATGGAAAACCCTAAGAATATGATCCACCATAATAGATCGGACAGTGAAGAAAGTTAGGGTTACCAAACGTCAAAGTCGAACCCTAAAAAAACAACGATCACCAGAAAAACGTCTTAAAGAAGACGAATTAATGAGGAAACGATTGCAATAAAGGACAGTTAGGGTTTCGGTCAATAAAAACATGAAGAGATCCCAGCCGCCATCTTCAAACGTAAAAAACACAACCCATAATCACGTATTGCATACCCAAAGACCGGATAATGGTTAAGGATAGAGAGGACGTCGGATATAGGGTGTTTTTTGGCCAGAGAAAGAAGGGAAGATGGCGGCCAGATTTCTCCATGGGAGAGAGAATTCGGTTTAGGGTTTTTTTTTGAAGACGACATTTCTCAACGGTTAACTCCGGGAAGAAGTGTACGTTTCACAACCAGAGGGCTTCGTCGATCAAGAGCATCCAAACCACGTCTACAGACTCAAGAAAGCCCTCTACGGCCTTAAACAAGCCCCGAGGGTATGTTACGACAAACTGTCTGCATTCTTATTTGCCAATCATTTTACTAAAGGATCTGTTGACCCGACTTTATTTATACAAAAACACGGGGAGGATATTCTCATTGTTCAAATTTATGTAGATGATATCATTTTTGGATCAACTCATAAAAAATATTCAAACGCTTTTGCAAGACTTATGAAACAAAACTTTGAGATGTCCATGATGGGTGAACTCAAGTTCTTTCTAGCACTGCAAGTTCATCAATCACCCCGTGGTATATTTTTAAGTCAGTCCAAATATGCACAGGAAATATTGAAAAAGCATGGCATGAATACTTGTGACACCTATAATACCCCCATGTCTTCCTCATCCCCAAAGCTAGATGCTGACATCCATGGCACACCCATTGATCCTACGAAATATCGTAGTATGATTGGGTCTCTCATGTATCTCACCGCTAGCCGGCCGGATGTTGTATTTGCCACGTACTTATGCTCCCGTTACCAGTCTCGACCTACTGAACGTCATTTGTCTGCTGTTAAGCGGATCCTTCGATACATAAAGGGAACCATTCACTTGGGGATCTGGTATCCGAAGGATTCCGGGTTTGAACTTGTTGCTTTTTCAGATGCTGACCATGCAGGTGACAAGCTCGTCTCTTGGCAGTCAAAGAAGCAAGACTGTACATCACTGTCGTCTACAGAATCAGAATACGTCGCCATGTCTGCCTGCTGCGCTCAAGTCATTTGGATGCGATCTCAGTTGATGGACTACGGATACGTGTTTAACAAGATTCCGATGTACTGCGACTCCAAGAGTGCCATCGCTATTTCATGCAACACGGTTCAACATTGCAAATCGAAGCATATTGCTCTCCGATATCACTTTATCAAGGAGCATGTGGAAATGGGTACAGTTGAATTATATTTTGTGGGTACTGAACACCAATTGGTGGATCTGTTCACCAAAGCCTTGCCTCATGCAAGATTTGTGGAACTGGTTCATCCAATTGGTATGCGATGTTTGACTCCTGATGACTTAAACAATTTTCTTACTCAAAATTAAGGAGTCAATCATCAAACTATCTTTGTAATTATTTTATGAAAACCTCCAAAAAGATTTTCCATTTTTTTTATTCTCTTAAAAAAAAAAAAAAAAAAAAAAAAAAAAAAAAAAAAAAAACATCTTTTTTTTGCAAGTACAAAACCTTCAACACTTTGTTCATTTTAAACCGTTGTCAATTATTTCTGAACAAATGTTGAGGGGGAGAACAACATTTAAAATATTTTACAATTTGTACTTGCATTGTTTCTTCATTATTGTTGCTTCACATGGTTCGGTGATAATGTCATAGGATAAAAAGTTGTGTGCCAATAGTGTTAAGTTGAATAACTTAGTGTTAGCATGGTAGGACTTAAAGGACAAAATTACAAGGTTTAGGGACTGAAAGTGATAAGTTAGAAAATGTTAAAACAAATTTAACAAAAGGGGAAAAGACTTTAACTGCGGTACATTCATTTCATCTGACATATTCGCCCACCAAAGTTAATACATCCAACCACCAAGATCAACGGCCGACATCAAACCTGCTAATCCATTCAAGATTTTGCAAATTTGTGAGTGTTTAAATGTTTAATATATGATTATAAGTAACGGATTCGAAGGATTTTGCAATCCAACGGTCAAATTTTTTTTTTTTGGGTAAAGGGCATTCCACCCGGCAAAATTCATTACACCAAAAATCGTTGAAGTACAAAGGATGAGGCGAACACCCCTCATCACAGTCCCTTAGGACACTTACAAGACACCTATCTAAGAATGACATACCATTCTTAAACAAACATGCACAACATGTGCAAATGACCGCAACGGTCAAATTTGTCACAATCGAATGCGTTAAATCTAGGGTTTATGCGAAATTGTAGAAATTTGATTCTGAGTGTTTATGTTGTATTTGTTTGGTGTGTTAGTGTCGGAATGAGTGCCTTAACATAATGCATGTGCGTAATTAAACCCAGAAACAATAATCTTGCATGTTCTTAGTTTAGGGTTTAAGCGAACGATTTGGGGAAAACTGAGTGGTTGTGTTTAAGTGTAATTAAACTATCAAAGTAGTGTTGTTATGCCTCGAATTGAATGTTTGTACCTTTAATTTACACCCAGATACATCACAAGTGTGAAATTTGATTGGTAGGGTTTAAGGACACGTTCAGTTTGAATCTTGAGTTTTTGTGGATAAAAAATGTTATAACTTGAACACTAGACTCAGAAACATCATTGAAAGCTATTGGAACAAATGTGTGATCAAAAGGCTAACAAATTTTTTCGACTACAGTTGTTATCGAAAATCCTTGTATAAGGGTTTATCGAAATTGCCAATAATTATCGCAAATGTGATTTTTATCGCAAATGTGATTTTTATCGCAAATGCAATACTTATCGCAAATGTGATTTCTATAGGAATTGAACAAATTCCTTAGACTTCTACAAGTCTATCGAAATTGGACAAAATCTATGGAAATTGGTAATATTGATATAATTTGATAACTACTATAATTAAACATGTAAAATCAATCTTAGCAACAAAAGGATCACATGTGTAACATCAAGCTTAAATATTTTCTAACTATCATGTATCATGCATATTTGTGCTTGATTGATGTTTCAGCATTCTTCAATGGCTGCATCTCAACAACAACCACTCCCAATGCTCACTAGAGCTGAAGTTCTTCCTCGTGGATACAAGGCAGATTTTGGGAACAACAACGCGAGGGTAGATTTTGAGAAGATAAAATGTCCTGAACCAAGCTGCCAAATTGCTGTGGAAGTACTCAAAGAGCATGAATGTAGGAACTTACTGGACAGTTCTGACAACATTCTTGAATTGTATATTCATCAGTTGTGGAATACCTTGGAGCTGGACACAAAACTGAGATACTTCACATGCACACTGGACCGCAAAAAGCTTAAAATCACACCAAATCATCTTCGCAGAGCATTAGGCTTACCCGAACCACCAGAGACAGCTAATAAATATTGGCCTACACCATCCGAAGATGAAGTCCTTAAATTCCTCATCGACATTGGATATGATGTCCAACCGGATACACCAATGACCAAGATCTCAAAAGTCAACGCAAAACACATCCCTTAACCCTGGAGAACCATTTACTACATAGTGGTTTGTTCTGTCTCAGGGAGGGACAGTGGTCATGAACACCCACGGTTATCTCACCTTTAACTATTCTGGGGTTTAGTGAATCAGCAAAGGATTGACTATGCTGAACTTGTCTGGGAAGATATGACCTTTCAAATGATGAAACCATTCACCAAAATTCCTTTTGTACGATACACCAAAGTGCTCACCAGTTTGTTGCTGGATGAAAACAAAGACATCTCTCCTCGTGTTGATGATCTAGAGATGCATCTGCTCAGAATGGATAGGACTATCAACTCTATCTACTTTCCCAAGGATAGTTCACACAAGCAAGGGACTAGACTGCCAGAGTCCCTGATGACAGAAACTGTAAAGAATACTCAAGCCTACAAAGACTATGACAGAGCATTCAGAATTGGCCGCGTAGGATTCTTAAAGCTTGGTGCAGAAGGAACTGGATCAATCAAGACCCGTTCGAAAGGGAGTAGCAAGGCTGGGAGTGCTTCAAGTGCTTCTAAGAAAGTTCATAAACCTCACATGCCAAACATCATCAAAAGAAGAGTCAAAGTTGTTCCAAAGCCAGCACAAGAAGAAGGTGGGGTACATGCTGAAAAAGAATCTGACTCAGAAGAAACTGAATCCGAACAAGAAGAAACCATCTCCATGGACATAGATGTAGCTACTATTGTTGCAATGGAACACAACAAAAAGACTTTGAAAGAAGATGAAGCCAGAAGAGCGGAATTAAGGGTTAAAGAACAAAGGGAATATGAGTTACAAAAGGGAGCTGGAGGTTCTGAAACTGTCAAAGAAGTAGCTTCAACCCATATTGTTCCGGTTAATCAACCCGGAGGGTCTGGAGTTACTACAACTACTACTCCTCAGCCCGATTCGGTTATTCAACCCGATAGGTTTGATTCACATTCTGAGGACATTCCTCCACCTTTCAATCTAGTTAATCAATCCGACAAGGAAAGAGAACCGTTGACAGATGAGGAAATAAAGGATGACATGTTCGAAGGGGGTAATCAGGAGCAGTTTGATCTTGATGCACCTGTTGTATGGTCTGAATCAGAGGAAGAGGAAATTACTGGGGAGAAGACTACTAAAGCTGCAATCGAACTAGAAATTGAACACGAGGCAGAATTAGAAAAGAGGAAGGAAGAAGAGAGACTAGCAAAGGAGAAAGAAGAAGCAGAAAACTATATTCAAACACCACCTCTTACTCCGTCACAGCTACAACTCACCGTTTACAAGCCTCAATCTGGGGAACAGCCCAAGGAGTTAACTCCTCCTACCTCCCCACCAAAGGATTCAACTCCTCCTACCTCCCCCTCCAAAGGAACCAACACCTTCAGTATCACCACCAAAAGTTTCAACTCCTCCCAAATCTTCATCACAACCATCACCATCACCCCAACCATCAAAGGCAACAACAGAAGAGACTCTCAAGACAATCATTAAAGGCAAGTATACTAAGAAGATTGCTAGGGTTACTCATGTCGAAGTCGTTTCTCCTGCAGCAAAGAAATTGAAGAAGGCAGCAAAAGTAGCACAGGTAAAGAAAGACAGCATGTTAAGTGACCAAGTAACTGAGATGCAGAATATGGTCAAAGGTCTTTCTGAGCAAGTAAAAGAGTTGCAGGAGACAAAGAAGAAAATGGATGAACTCCTTAAAGATTATGTCAAAGCTCAACTACTCAAGGAGGCAAAGGCACACACAAAGAAATATGTGAAGCAGTACATGCCAGATCTCATGGAGAACATTGAAGCATACATTGACACCAACATTGCGGAAAAAGTTCAAAACATAACAGGATCGATTCCTCAAGACACAGCAACCCAACCAAAGCAACTTGAAGACTTCACAACCGACGAACTCCAACGCGCACTTCTCACCAGACTCACAGCCCTTACGTCCCCATCTGAAACAGAAATAGCTCTCTATGAGTCTATCAATGCAAATCTGGATTCTTGCAAAGTTGCGGCCGATAAAGGCAAACGTTCACGAGATGAAGAAGACCAGGACCTTGACACCCAATCCAAGAGGCATAAGGGTGAAGGAGGATCTAGTTCACAACTCAAAGAACCAATCGGACCATCAACAACAACCACATCTCAACCACACAAGGCTTCAGAGTCTGAACCTAAGGAGACAGAGCATCACTTTGAGCACTTTGCCACAGAGGAAATGGATTTTCAACAAGAAGATGATCAACCTCACTCACCACCAATGACCAAAGCTACATCAAGCAACAAATCTTCCAAAAGACCAACTGTAGTTTCATGGCTCGATGATGATGATACACCTGGGAACGAGTTCTTTGATCAGCTAACAAGTGCTCAAGTACACACTGACGAAGATTCCAGAATGGAAGATAGTACATTTGAGTTTGCTCAATAACTCAAAAGTACTCGACGCATAAAGAAACTGACCAAGAGGGAACTTCGCCGGATTAAAAACGATGCTTTTAATCTTCTTAAGGACAACTCTTCGAGTGCAGCTGAGCTCGAGTATCACCTCAAAAACATTGCTCGAGCTATGTCTTCAGACTTCAGCTGGACTGATCCAGATGTGATTGGCAGCAGAGACAGCAAGAACAAGCCATACATCACAGATTGGACAAAGCGTCTACCGGTGATCCGAGTTCACAGCAAGCCAGCCATTCCATATCGTTTCTTCTTCAATAAAGATCTGGAGCTACTCATGCACGGGGCCAACTGTCAGAAAAAGTATGCTACTTCAATTACTTTGACTCCAGTAGCAAGATACGAACACCCTGCTATCGAGGAAACAACTACTCATCTCTTTGTTTCTGAGAAAGTGAATTATGATCACGATGCTGAATTAGGAATCTACCACTGGTTCAAAAAAAGAAAGACTTGGTATAAAAAGCAAACTAACCAAGAAATCTCCAGAATCAGTAAGAAGTGATCTAAGGATTGTTGATGTAGTTAGTTTGAAGGGGGACAAGAAGTATGATTACACGTTCCTCTCAGAAATCAAAGTAAGAAGACATGACATGCAACTCTACATGTTCTCTGAAGCAGATTTTTCGGACTTAAGTCTCAACGATCTTGAAGACATGTATCTGATTAAAGTCCAAGGAAAACTGCAACATGTGACACCAGACCAATACGCCTTCAGCACATTTATTCTTCATTTCATCCGAAGAAAGATTATCAAAGAACGTGTGGAAGATCTTCAACTAGGGGTCGAGAGCTACCAGACAAAGCTGAACTTGACTCAACCATTGCTACGTCTTGAGAATATCAACAATGAAGCTCAGTATACCTTCAAGAGTCAGCCAACTTTTGGGTTCGTCTACAAAAGTGATCTGACTATCAACTGCTTCATGGAATTTCATGATATTCACAAGTTCTGCGACACCACGTTGAAGAAAGTCCGTGATGGGCTAGTGATTTGGGTTCGTGATCAGCAGTTGCAGATGAAAAAGAGATGGAATGCTGATCAGCTGAGACAGATCTACCATTTTGTGAATAGGATTGAGAGAAGGTTATTCAGAAGAGATCAGATGCGGAGGTTTGAATGTTATGTTGGATGTCGCCCATCCTTCCCGGTCAGAACATACCTGACCCTGTCTGCACATCGTTCAAAAGAGGAGGATGAAGTAAGAGTTTGATATATTCATATAATTCATTCTTCTTGCTTATATGATTGTTAAATTACGGCTTGTGTACACATAGCAGTGCACAACCCGTACTTGTAAAGAAAGGACCCTGAGGTACGCTTCAGTGCCTCAATCCTGATCAAAGGAGCGAAAGCTTCTTACTTATGAGTATAATTAAACCAGAATTTTTTCTAAGTTTTTCAAAATTCTGCTCATAAGGACAAGTATTCCATCGTCAAGGGGGAGTATTTGAAAAATAATCTTTGTTCTAAAACTAAAGTTCTTGAATATTCTTCCCACAAAACTCAAATGGCATATTTTTATCAAACATTTGTCAGAAATATCATAAGTATGCTATTTTTGAGGGGGAGAATAAGGATATGATCAAAATATGGTAACTTGCAAGATGAAATCTTATGTGAGCTAGGCTCAGAATTGACCCTCGAATTGACGATAGCAAAAGTCAGTAGTCGAAAAGACATATCCTGGACGGGTAATAATTTCAAGCCAGTTTATCTGGTGATGTAAGCATGTCTCGCAAAGGATGTGTCTGAGTAGAATGTACCGATTTTGAGCAATTTTCCTTGAATGTGATCTGGACGGGTAATAATTTCAAGCTAGTTCTACTAGTGATGTAAACGTGTCTCGCGACGATCATGTTCATTGAAAATTAATCAATTCAAAAGTGCTAACTCTACCCGACATGTGCAAATTTACTTTAACTACTTATGAGCACATGTTAAGGGGGAGTATTTCTGAAAATCATCAAACTCTCAAAGTGTTAACAAAATATGTTTTCATAATCATAATCTACTTGTTGATCGGGCATCACCGGTATTGAAGATAAAAGACGTCATGGACCCAGTGACGCACTACACTAAACCTTCTAGCCACTCAGGTATCTCTCAACAGGCACTTGTTTCATTTCACACGGAGAACCCTTCATTATCTATCGACCTCTCACTACGAGATGTTTTGATATTGAAAAGGAGGCACTCTGCTCCATGCCTCTGACGACCAAACAAATGTGCACTAATTGAGTTTAGAGCCATGAGATTCATCAAAGATCTCTTAGGTACACTTAGTATACACTAGCTGTTCAACACTAAGAACACTAGTTGTAAATCATAGGAGTTTCCTTCGCAGATCTTAGCAATCTGCCGAAAACATTCATGAGAGAAACCACATATGTGAGTCTCAGTGATTGAATAGAAATCCTGCCAGGGTCAACATCAAACAGCCCTGACAGCAGGTCACTTCGGTAATCCCTTGTGGATTACGCTTAGTGTTTGCTCCAAAAGTGATCTACAGTATAATCAAAAAACCCTAAAACCGATTCTCTCTCTCATTGTAGGGTATGCAATACGTTTGGATTGGTTGTGTTTTTATTTAAAAGGGATGGTGGCTGCTTATCTTTTTTATATATCTTTCGAATTCTCCATGGTCTTCGGTTTTCTACTCTTTAATCGACTGATCCTAATTCATTAGGGTTTCAATTGATGGTTGATCGTGTTCTATTTATACGATCTGATGGTTGATTTGCTATATATTTGCGAAACCCTCTTTTTTTAGGGTTTCATATATTCCATTTGTTGGTGCCTGGGGGTATGGCTTGATCATCTTCAAGTTCAATTACTGATGTAAGAATAGTGTAAGTGGGTTTTATGAGAGATGTAAGTCAAGTTTTTGGGTACTCTTGTTAAAAAACCCTTGTTTTATGCTCATCGATCTGTTGATTATTGGTATATTTTTGGTCTTTGAGTGTGATGGTTGGAAGTTGGGGTTTTGCCACCCTATTATTGTTCTAACAGATCTGCAGCATGTTATTATTGTTCGAGATCTGTTCAGTCCTTGGAAGTTAGGGTTTGGATGCTCTATTCTCGGTATTATCGTCTCTTGATCTGGTCTTTCTAGATCATGTGGTTCGTCTACTGGATGTTAGGGATTCTAGCCCTATTTGGTGGTTAATGTCTCGTATTTCCAGACCTCCTGTTATGATGGTCGTTCATATGATCCTTCATTGTCTGTTATACGATTCTGTGGGAAGTTAGGGTTCCATGAACCTTATTATCGTTTTTCATTAAAGGCCTAATGTTTATGATGGTATTTACTGGTCCATATTGGTGCTCACATATTAGGTTCTTTTGATCCTGGAAGTTAGGGTTTGATTACCCTATTCTCGTACATATCTGCTTTCAAGATAGGTCCTCATGATCTTAGTTGCTGCATATTTTTTGACCAGGTCCTGGTTGCTTGATCTGTTGTGTAAGTTTTGTGGAAGTTAGGGTTTCTATACCCTATTTTCGTTTTCATAACTGGTTTCCATGATGCTGGAAGTTACGGTGCTTTACATCTACTGTTTTGTATTGTGAGACGATTAGTTATGTGGTAATTTGTTCGTGATTTGTCCATTAGTTCTGTGCGGAGTGGTTTGCTTCGTTTGGACTTAATGTGCGGATCATGATTTTGGTGGTTAGGGTTTTAAACCCTGTTTGGGAGGTTGGGTTAGTCAATAACCTTACTATTATGTTCTCGGATCCGTAGTGCACTACGCTTCACGCCTATCTAGGTTATTATTTTTGCTTATAAATAATAGCAGTTGCAGTGGATTGAGGTTTATTGGGGCTGATTTGATGCTTCAAATCAGAGTTATGGAAGTCAAGTTTGTGGGTATCCTTGTTCAAAAACCTTCGTACTAGTTTTCTTGGAAGTTAGGGTTGAAACCCTATTTGAAGTGGAACGCCATAATGATCTTGAAGACTCAAGTGTTTTACTTGAGTAGTATACTATTGTCCTATGTATTTTAATCATTTTGGTTGTTCTTTTTTTGGTATTATGTAAGTTATAAGAATGGTCTGTCATTCTTATATAGTGGTTGGTGTAAGTGTCCTTAGGGACCGAGATGAGGGACATCACCCTCGTCTGATGTACTTCAATGTTTTTTGGTTAATGTATTTTGCCAGGGTGGAAGATTACTCCCTTTTACCCCCAAAAAAAAGTGATCTACAGTCTGTGGGGTGATCTACTGAATCGTGGGTGCACTTCGGTGTGTCCGTGTAAGCCTTTTCGGGGGTATCCGATTCAGAACGGCCTGGGTTTGGATTAGAGAAAGTCTTCACACTATGCTGTTGATGATCTCAAAGTCCAAATCTGTAAGTACCGGATGATTTATTGCTAACTGTTTACCTGCAGCGAATCATGAATACCTGGAGTTCCATCACCTTTCCATCATGCTCATATTCTGAAGCAAAGTTCTCACAAAGACTATGGAATATCAAAAGCTCAAAGTAATTCAAGAAAAGTCAAAGATCAAGTATGTTAATCTTTCACAAGTCAAAGATCAAGTTTATGAAGAGAGAACTTTGTGATAGATGAAGAACAAAAGTCGAAGAACATATGAGCATGATGGAAACGACGTAAAGACACCAGAACTAAAGACCATTGGAGAACGACAGATCATTACCATACCATATCATATCAGATCAAGAACAAAGAACAAAGATTATGAAGACGTCATAAGCCCAAGAAGCAAAGATGACGTCAAGCAACCAAGATGACCAAGATTTAGGGGGAGATTGTTGGGAACACGTTTCAAGAATTATACAAGTCTTGGCCATGTTATCGAAATTAGTAGTAATGGGATTTATGTATGAAATAGGCTACGGCTCATTAGAAGCCCATGAGCCGCCCATTTCTTATTTATTCCTTCTAGAACATTGTTAGCATAGGATGCCCTAATCCCTTGCCTATAAAATAGAAGGCATGGGGCATCATTTCTATGGTTGGTTTTAGTTACATCGTGCAGAAGCTTTGTCATTTTATAGAGTGTAATGAAATCATCCTTCTTCTTCTCTTATTCTCTTCTCTAATCTCTCGTTGCTACTTAATCTATTGTTATTAGTTTATACGTAACTTAGTTGTAGTTGTGTTCGTGGTTAGTAGTAGATTAGATCTTGTCTTATATCGTTAATAGGGACCATCAAATAATCTTAGAAATTATATATTGTGATAAGGTATTAATTAATAAATAAGTCAAATATTAATTCTAGTATTGTATTAAAATCAAAATTGATCATATCTTAAATTATCCTTATAGTTATCATGGTTTCTCTCTCTCTCTCTCTCTCTCTCTATCCTCTGTAACAACTCAAAACCTTAATTTTAATTCGTCACCTCTCCCCCCCCCTCAACCTACTCCCCCACTCCTTCTTCTTCTGATAAAGGAATATCATTCGGGGTCACAAGTATCTCTAATAATGTACCCGTGAAACTTAACTTAGAAAAGATGAATTATAACTCTTAGAGTTGTTAGCTTTAGAAAGTAATGATTACAATGTAATTGCTTTGAGTCTACTTTGTATATTAGCTTATAGTTGAGATACTTACACAATATGTAATAAGGGAATAAATACCCCAACTGGACACATTGTCTATTGGGTGACACAAAGTTGAAGAAAAAGTTTTTCTCTCATGTGTACACCATTTCTCTCTCTCTCTCTCTCTCTCTCTCTCTCTATAGTTCATACACACTTATAACACTTAGTATACGGATAACTTATGATCAATGTGGGACCACTGAGTTCTTTCTTCAAAATTAATCTCGGGGATCTTGGTCTAAAGAAACAGATTAAACATGCTTCGTCCAGTTCAACGGATCCATAATGGAGTCGTCTTGATGATCTTTTCAAAGTATGGATCTTGGGTACTTACTTGGAATCCCTACAAGATCAAGTTGTGACCACTCCGGGTACTGCCAAAGATGAACTTCAATTTCCGTATGGTTCCTTAACACCATTACACCCACCCTCTTACACAATTCTCGACCTTATACCATCTCCTCTTACCCTCTACGTTCTTCATCACCCCGCTCCGCCAAATCCAGCTCAAAATGAGCCCCCAACCCAGACCCATACGGATCTAACCGAGCCCAAAACCCCCACGGCCTATCCCTCACCTTTGGTCAAACAAACACAACCAACTTCACCCACAATCTAAAACCCTTCGACTCGACATACTCCCCCCGCGGCCTAAAACCGTACAGCCTAACCCTCTTAGGCTTAGACTTCCTCAGATCAACCTTCTACGGCCCCTAATCCCCCTCCCGAAGTCATCCTATGGTCACACGTGCCCAAGTTGGCATGATTAAGCTCGATTCTCATTTTCATAGTCATACATCTCATATTTCTCCTATTCTTAAATCTCCCTCTGTTGCACTATCTGATCCTAATTGGTGAGATGCTATGAATGATGATTATAATGCGTTAATGAAAAATGGTAGTTAGGTTCTTGTACCGAAACCACCTAATGTTAATGTGGTTCGGTCTATGTGGTTGTTTCGGCATAAATATCATGCCGATGGGTGTTTAAACATGTACAAGGATCGCTTTGTGGCTAATAAATGTAGCCAACAGTGTGGTGTTGATTGTGAAGATACTTTTAGTCTACTTCTTAAACCGGCCACTATTTGCATTGTCCTCAGTCTTGCATTATCTTCGAATTGGCCAATTCATCAGCTTGATGTTAAGAATATTTTTATTAACGATGATTTTTTCGTGACTATTTATATGTATCAGCCACCGAGTTTTGTGGATACTAGGTCCCTACATCATGTTTTTCAGTTACAACGATCTCTATAAGGATTGAAACAAGCACCCCGTGCTTTGTTTCAACGTTTTGCAGGTTATGCTCTACGGGTTGGTTTCTCTTCGTGTAAATGTGACTCATCCTTGTTCATATTTAGGCGTGGTGTTAAGATGCCTATTTGTTGATTTATGTTGATGATATTATACTGATAATTTCATCTCCACATTTACTTCAACGTATTATCTACTCTCTTCATAAGGAGTTTGATATGACTCATTTGGAAGCTCTTAATTATTTTTTGGGGAATTCTGTTGCATGTAATTCTACAGGCATGTTACTCAAAAGAAATATGCTTTGGAGCTTTTGGATAGGGCACATATGGCTAATTGTAATCCTACTCGAAATCTAAGCTTGGTTCTGATGGGGATCATGTTTATGATCCCACTTTATATCGTAGTCTTGTAGGTAGTTTGTAGTACCTGCCATTAAGTCTTCTAGATATATCTTATGCAACACAAAAGGTGTTCCTTCGTACGCATGATTCTCATGAGCCTCACTTTACAGCTCTCAAGCGGGTTCTTCACTGTGTTCATGGCATGTTTGACTTTGGGCTCCAACTTTTTGTATACTTTACGAGTTCTCTTGTTGCTTATTCTTATGTTGATTGGGCTTGCTGTCATTCTTATTGGCGTTCTACTTCCGGTTACTATGTTTTCTTGGGGGATAATCTCCTATAATGGTCATTCAAACGACAACATACACTTTCGAGTGCCAAGGCTTATTTGGGGATTAGGGTTTTTGGCATAATTCCTGGTATTATGATACCATGTAAGTTTGTGTGTCTTGCATTATGATAATAGTGTTTCCAATGAGTATAAATACATCAATACACATTAACCGGGATTGGCCCAATACAAATAATACAACATGTTAATACAAATAAACCTTAAAAACGTTTATTTATATTTTACGATATTCTAATGTTTTGTCGATAACAAACATAAAATCATTTTAACGAGATAGGTAAAATACGTAAACGCTTTGAGCCAAAAGCTTACTAACTCATTTCATTAAACAGATAAACCTTAAACATATTTAGTTAAACAAGTTTGCATAAAACCTAAACCATTATATAAAAACACTTAAGTAAACTAGTTACATTTTATAAAATACATGTTACATGTAAATTAACTAGGAAAAGAATTGGACTATCCATGACCCAAAAACCAAGTCCATAACCCATAACCCATGGAGCTTAACCCATAGCCCATGACCCATTGCATGACATCATGCATGATATCCATAATGGGTAAAACCCATGACCCATGACCCAAAGTCCATAACCCATAACCCAAAGTCCATAACCGATGACCCAAGATGTCTTTGACATCATTCATGACATCACTTAACGCATGGACCTTGACCCATAACCCAAAATCAGAATTGGTACTACCAGATAGCCGGATCCCTTGGATTACACTGGCCGGATCCCTTTGGGAAGGGATCCGCCGGATCTGGGTGAACAGTGGACAGTTTTGCCTATAAATAGTGAGCCATTTCTCTCTTGTTCCTCACCCCTTTTAGACATACCTTCTCTCTATGTTCTAAACTCTCTAACCACAGATCCAAGGATCTTTCTATGTAATCTTGCTTTGTGATTCTCTAGGTTCCTTCTAAAAGGCGAGATCACGACCTCTTGAAGACTTGCAAGCCCGTGATATGAATTGCTAGGATTCTTCTCCTCCAAGATCACAGAAGTGCATCTTGTTCTTTCTTTCTTCTCAAAAGGGTGTTGTAGATATGTTGAGTCGTTAGGTGTAAAAGAACGTTGGATCCTTTAGTCTTGTT
>CP139506.1:218888740-218929358 GCA_021014915.2 Artemisia tridentata subsp. tridentata
CACCGGGGGAAAAACCCAAACCAACAATTTGAAGATAAATTAAACCAAAATTGTCCACTCGCCTCTTCGAAGGATTTTGATGAATCAAAAAAGACTGCCCCTTTAAAAACCCTTTTCCCAAGTAAAAACCCAGGGGGAAAACCCTTGGAAAAGGGGAAAAAAGAGAAAACCCCACTTGGAACCCCAAACGAACAACCCCCCAAACCCCACGCCCTTCCAAGGAGCAAACATCCCCAAAAAAACCAATGAACCATACAAAGGGGAACATCAAATGCATAAAAGGGGGGAAACTTCCAAAACCCAACAAAATCCATAACTTCGCCGCCTTCAAACCCACTAACAGCTTCAACCTAACCGTGAACTTAATGAAAAAAAAACCTGAGAAAAACTACCGTCTGCCTCTTAAAAAACCCGGGTTGTTTCTTTCTTGCCATATAACAAAGCCGCGGCAGCAAACAAAGCTTAGAGATAACACTCCGAACAAATCTCCCTTCCCGCCCACAATAAAAAACTTTAACAAAAGCACCCAAACCGAAGAACAACAGCTTAGACCAAAAACCATCTTCAACGAGCCCCAAAACCCTTTCATAGAATAAGAACAAGCAAAGAAAAATGAACATCGAATCCTTGAATCTTTCAAAGAGGACACAACAACGGGGTCATTAGCAAATATGATTCCGCAAAATATCCTTTTACAAGCCTCCTTTTCATCACTAACCCCCAAAGTGAAACGCCCGCTTAGGGAAATTTGATGAGAAAACCACACAAGATGATACCAACAACCCCAACCTCCCGAGGCCTGATGCACTCCCAAACCCAAAAAAACCCGAAAACGGGCCCAAATACCCCCCCCATTGGAACGCCAGCATAAAGAATCCTCCCCTTTTAAAACCCCCAACAGGAATAATAGAGGGCCAAGGGTGGGATAAAACCCTCCATCCATTAGGCCAAGCCCAACCCCCTATGAGTAACAATCTCCCGAACAGTAGTCTTAGAATTAAACCCAGCACGATGAATGTCACGAGACGAAACAATAAGAGAAATAGGACTTAGCGAGCACCAAGTGTCAAACCACGCTGAAACCTTTGAACCATCCCCTAATTTATACCATATAAACTTGCGGATAACAGGTCTAAGCTGAAGAATCTTACGCCAACTCCACGTCATATTTCCACGACATGGGATGTCCCAAAAATTACGCCCCCTAAGCTTATATGCATGAATCCATCTAACCCACAACGACTCCTTACCAGTTAGAATACTCCAAATATGGGTGGTAATCAATGCACAATTGAAAGTATCCAGCCTTCGAATCCCAAGACCTCCTTCTTGCTTAGGAAGACAAACAACCTCCCATGCAACTTTCGATTTACCCTTGTGCCCCGTAGCATTACCCCACAAAAAACCCCTCATAAGCTGTTCCAAATCATAAATAATACGGGAAGGAAGGATAAAAACCGACGCCCAATAAATATGCATAGAAGATAGAACCGACTGAATAAGTTGAAGCCTACCAGCAAACGAGAGCGATTTATTCTTCCAATCCTTAATTCGATTGGACAGCCTTTCCACTAACTCCTTACAATCTCTAAAAATCAGTCTTGTAGTAACCAAAGGAACACCCAAATACTTTACCGGAAGACTACCTTCAACAAACGGAATAACCTGTAAAATAGCATACTTAACATGGTTCCACACGTTACAGAAATAAGCCGTACTCTTAGGCAAACTCGGTGTAAGACCAGAAACATGCTTAAACTCATCCAAAGTCTCCATAATAACTCTAGCCGATTCCACATCACCATGAGCAAAAAGAAATAGATCATCAGCAAAGCATAAATTAATGATATTAAGGTTAGAACAATGAGGATGAAAAGTAAATAACTCGGAATTACGAACACGCCTTCGAATCATAAGAGTAAGAATCTCCATAACAAGAGTAAATAGATACGGCGATAACGGATCACCTTGACGAAGCCCCCTCTTACCCTTAAAATAACCATGCATAGCTCCGTTGACACTAATAGAAAAAGAGGTCGATGTCACACATTCCATAATCCAACCAATCATACGGTTATGAAATCCAAAACCAATCAGAATTTGCCTTAAAAAATTCCAGTCGACCGTATCATACGCCTTCTGAATATCGACTTTGAAAGCACATCTAGCTGGGCCCCGATCAACATGATAGTTATGCATAAGCTCCTGAGTAAGAAGAATATTATCCGAGATCTTCCTACCCGGGACAAATGCAGATTGGTTTAAGCTAACTAAAGAGGTTAAAGAATTCTTTATACGGTTAGCAATAATCTGGTACAGTAAAATCTAAAATTGATTTGTCCATCTCGGATTAATGATTTTCGGCCTATTTCTTGCTGTAATGTTTTATTTAAATCTTTTCTAGATGATTCGGACAAATCAATTTTAGATTTTACTGTACCAGATGGCCGGATCCTTTGATTAAGCCTAGCCGGATCCCTTTTGGAGGGATCCGCCACCTCAGAAACAGATGGAACAGCAGACTTAACAATTTTTTTTTGAATTTTCTTCGCTAGTCGAAGGCATACAATCTGTAAATCCTAATCCATTTTTATTGTTTTTGACTTGTTGTGTATCTATTATATCTTCTAAGCATTGTGTAGTAAGTCTAGCAATTTTAGAGTCTTGGTAATCAATTATCGTTTGAAGACTTACACAAAGTTATTCTACACATGCTTCTTTTCCTTTTTCAAGTCTTTTTAATTTTTCTTTAAGCTCAAAAACTTCTTTTTCTAAGAGTTCAATTTTACTTTTTAGAAGTTTGTTTTTGTTAATGACTTTAAGGCTAATTTTGCAAAGTTTATTATATTCTAAGCTTAGAGATTCATCATCTAAAGATGAGCTACTATAATAGAGAGAATCAGAACGTACCTCATTAGAGTCTTTGGCCATGACACAAATCTCTTCTTTCTCCTCTTCACTAGGATAACAAAAGCCGCTAACGAACGCCTTTTTCTCACCATTAGATTGTTTGGGACAATCACTTATAAAGTGATTTGGATCACCGCATCTTTAATCTTCTTTTCTTCTTTGAATTTTCGGAAGCCTTTCTTGTCATCATAAGGTTGTTTTACGAATCTTCCTCTTCTTCTAAAGAATTTCTTAAAGTCCCTTACAGCCATGGCATATTCTTCATCATCGCTATCCGAGGATGAAGTGTCTTCATCACTAGACTCCTTTTTAGCTTTTAGAGCTAATGACTTGTATTTCTCCTTCTTTTCTTTTGAGGCTTCGGAATCTTTAGCCAATACTACCTCATATACTTTGAGGTTCCCAATGAGCTCGTCGAGGGAAAGGATTGTTAAGTCCTTTGATTCATTAATTGCCGTTACCTTCGGTCTCCATTTAGCCGGAAGTGCCCTTAAGAATTTCCTGACATGATTACGCTTGGAAAAAGATTCGTCAAGTGCTATTAGTGAAGTAATAATAGTATTAAACCTACCAAATGCATTATCAATACTTTCATCATCCGATATTGAGTATTGGTCATATTGTTGAACAAATAAATCAATTTTATTATTTTGCACTTGTTTGTTTCCTTGATGAGTAATTACTAAGCAATCCCAAATGTCTTTAGTGGTTTTATGCATAAAAATTCTTTCATATTCCTTTTTAGGTAAGGCGTTGTATAAAACCATTTTTGCCTCATTATTTTTAGAACGCATTTTCTTTTGTTCATCTTTTAAAACCAAGGACCCAACCTCATTTTTGTCGGTAGAGATATTCTCAAATACCGGCACATAATCCCCATCATCAATAATATTCTAAAGATCAATATCTTTAGACTTCACATACATTTCAAATCTATTTTTCCAATATATGAAACCATTAGCTTCAAAGAGTGGTGGCCTTTGCATAGATTGCCCTTCCTTGTAGTTTTTAAAACCCATTTGATCGAAAAAGTTTTAAAATACAATTTACTTAAAAACTTTTTATAAAACCTGCTCTTGATGCCAATTGTAGAAAACTAGATGGGGGGTTGAATAGTTTTTTACCGATTAAATTTAGTTTATAAATAACTTTTAGATTGATAGTATGTGAAACCTTTGGATGTTGAGATATGGATATTGCAAGATACTAGTAAAGAGGTAAATACGTGAAAGTAAAGAGATAAAGGATAGAAGTGTGATACAATCGTTTATAGTGGTCTGGATACAAGGACAACTTCCTTGCCCTACTCCACTCCCTGAGTCTCCTATTCGAGAGTTCGTAAACACTATGTCAACAAGCTCCTTCAACCGGTGGAGAAACCTTCACTACGTCGCTTACACTTTTTTCGGTACAAAGCTAAATACCGAGTCCTTAGGATGGCAGACCAAACCATCACAACAATACAACTAACACAACAACTTTGAGAATACAAGAAGAAGTATCAACAACAAGAAACAACTCCGTGGTCTTGAGGTGATGAGAAGTCCGAGCAACTTGAGAAGAAGAATAGCTCGTTTGCTAGAAAGTGTGGTCTCGTCTTTTAATAAGAACCAAGAGAACACAAGAGAAAGACATATAGAGAGAATGATCTTTAGATCTAAGGTTACAGAACTTAGAATATAGAGAGAAGATATATCTAAGTGAGGTGAGAAACAAAAGAGAAATGGCTTACTATTTATAGGCAATTCTGAGCACTATTCACCCTAATCCGTCGGATCCCTTCCCAAAGGGATCCGGCCAGTGTAAAGCAAGGGGTCCGGCTATCTGGTAGTACCAGTTTGGATTTTGGGTTACAATTCCGGGTTTCGCGTTATGGGTCAAGGTCTATGGGTCAAGTGATGTCATAAATGATGTCAAAGACATCTTGGGGGTTATGGACTTTGGGTCATGGGTCATTGGTTTTACCTATTATTTAGGTCATGCATGATGTCATGCAATGGGTCATGGGTTATGGTTCAAGCTCCATGGGTTATGGTTTATGGGTTTTGGTTATGGTTTATGAGTAACAAATAAAAATATCGGGTAAAGCGTCGTATAATTTGCTAAGCTCATGATACGCAAAACGTTAACCGGCATCAATAACATTATGTAAACAATAACTATAATCTCAAATTTGCCCTCAAGTAGGTAGTTTGCGGTCTACCTAGGTAAATCAAATATAGCACACACGTGTTGCCTGTCTGGTCAACAAGAGTGTGGTGCGTCAGTCTTATAGGCCTATACACTATATTCGCACTCACTCCCAAGTTAATGGTTCATGATAAAGGGACTTGCTGGTGGCAATAGCGGTACTCAGCATAAGCATCATAATCAGGAAAGCATACGTTTAAACAATTGTGATCATAAAAACTCTCTCCCCTCTAGGGGCGAAATCCGGCAACCCCATCTCCATCCCCCAATCGCTAAAACTGCCATCATCCGCCTCTCTGTCGTTCTTGTAATGATATGCAATCGGGTTCAATGGTAGTTATCTGCTGGGATGGGGTGTGCTATCGAATCTCTTGCTATATCATTCTGATTTCGTACCTCTTTCTAAACCCTAAACGATTATTTTATAGTCGGTTTTCAATCGATTTATTTGAAGGGATTTAGATTCGATTTGTTTATTAACCCTAACCGATTACTAATCCTATTTAAATCGTTTTGGTTTCTAATCCTTAACGATTCTTGTAATCGCTGTTTAGGGATTTGGGTTTTCATGGATCGCATACTCTTTATTGCTATATTATCTTCATGATCTGTTTGTTGGGTACCCTAACCGATTCTTTCTCATATAGCTTGTAGATCGTTTGAGGTTATCCTCAACGATTTATTAATTGTACAATCGGTTTAGGGTTTGTTGATTCGCTGATCGTATGTCTTCATGGTAATATTTATATCGATCATTATTGGGTTCTGGTTGATCAAAGTGATCGATTGGTTGTTTGTGATGAGTATCTGCACGTTTTCTTCATGGTAGCCCTTTAAAGGGTTTGAATCTTGGTTGTGCGTTCGGTATTGATGAAGGTTGTGGTACGTGGGTAAAGGGAGAGGTCTAAGTGATGGTATCGGTAAGTTAGGGTTTCTGTAGACCCTATTATCTGCTCGTGCATGCATTATATGGTCCTTGCTGTTCAGAACTATGGTCTTGCTGACTTGGTGGTATGTTGTTGATATGGTACGTCTGATGCTAGGTGGTAATGAGTGGGTACGAGCTTTGGTAATGGTTTGTTTGCTGTTCGTGCTTTCTAGTGGATTGATATTTATCTAAGTTCATTGTAACTTTCTGTGGAATCTGCTGCTGCTCGAATTAGTGATGTAAGTTAAGTTTAAGGGTCTTATTCAAAACCTTTTTATCATCGTTCATGGACATGGCATTGATTTATTTGATCATGTGATCGATGGTGATCTTTTTGATGTAAGTTAGGGTCGTATAGCCCTATGTTTGTCTACGACTGATCAAGATACATTGTTTTTCATTCTTAGCTTGAGTTTCCTTTATTTTTGAAACTTCTAGTAGATGAGGTATTGGATCAAGTTGTAGTGATGGTTTGGTTCAGTTTGGATCAATGAAGATCGGTGTAGTTGTTGGATCATTGTGGATTGGCGCTGTTCTATTCTACCATGGTTTTGGCTGCATCGTTGAAGGTTATGGACTTCTATGACGACATGAGAAGATTCAAGTTTTTACTTGATGTTTTTTTATTTGTAATCTAATAGTCGTTGTAGTTTTATGTTCATGTATTTGTTATAAGAGTCTTTCTCTTATAGGTGGTCTAGGTAAGTTATAAGAATGGTTTGTCATTCTTATATTTGAGTCTGTAAGTGTCCTTCGGGACTGAGATGAGGGGTGTACGTCCTCATCCTTTGTACTTCAACGCTTTTGGTGTAATGTATTTTGCCAGGGTGTGTTATCCCTTTTACCCAAAAAATAAAAAGTAAGTAGCATGTATCTCCCCCATGGGTTTATAAAAAAAATTAAAAGTAGAAAGTGGGGCTATGAATCACACCTTAGTAGTAGAGAAACAAGATATCACAATATGATCAGATAGTAGAGCACAGCAGATAAGCCTCAGCACAGCCTAGTTATTTAGATAACATGTTTTTCAGAAAATGATACTCGAAAAGTAATATATAACAATAACGTTAGTGGAATACTCATATTGTTAAATAAAAGATTTTTTTTTAATGGCGGCGAAAAAGTAGTAACCGTTTGTTTCTCGTGTGGTTTTTAGAAGATATAGTTTTAAGATCAAATCACGATAAGACGATGAAAGTCGACGAAACACAATCAAACACATCGAAAGGAATCAAGAAACGACAAGGAAATAAATAAGAAATAAGAAATAAGAAATAACGAAATAAAATGTCAAATAGTTGTTTCGGTGTTTTAACCCGTAACCCAAAATAGTTGAGAAAACGTTATGGTTTATAAAGAATCGTACATTTGCTAAAGGTTTATAATGTTAGTAATTTAGGAATTAGAAAAGTTCATAACATTTACAAATCATAATCGTTTGGATTATAAAACGGTTTTCATAAAATTTGGACATGACGCGTTCGTTTATACAACATTTTCCAAGTCGTTACGACTTTTGAATAACAAATTTTAATTATTACAATTCCACAATTTAATACAAACGAATACAAGTTTATACAAATTTTTATACAAATTTACAAATTAAATACAAATTTTACAAGTTATAAATAATTATTCGTCGTTATCATTCGCGTGAATATTAGTGACGGGTTTTATCGGCTATTTTTTACCCGTGGTACAAAATCGTCCATATGTCCTTCGGCTAATACCGTAAATCCAATAACGAGCATCCATATCATCCAATGCATAGGTAATAGTAACAATGTTCCAAATTTCCATATCGATATCCAATTACTCCCAAATAGCATCCGAAACAACATCGACAAAACAAACAATATAAATTAAGTTAGTATACGATTAATGAAATAATTAAAGACCCAAAGAGAAATAAATAAAACACCAGTGGGCTTTTGGGCCCAATATAGACATATGACCCAGTTTATGTTAACGGGCTCCTTGGTTTTAAAACAATACAATTTGACATAAACGGATACGACTAACTCGAGGTTACCTAAATCTCGTTAATGATGCAAATGACACACGGCTAGATTAATAATTACAACGAGTCCATACGACACTTCGTGTTTCGTGGTATACATAACAACACTCGCCGAGAGTGTCGTTTCCAAACTATTATTCCATAAACAATAACCACGGCCAAATTTAATATCCACTTCAACAATATTTTTCCAAAACATATTTATGACTCCTCGACCTCGACTAGATGTCAAGGTCAACAAAACTCATGGTCGCGACTCCCCGTGAGTCACGGCTCACACCCACGACATCAACAATATTACCATGGCTCAATAATGAAACTAACCATCACCTTCGACACCAAATAACCAAACCAAATCCACGACAAAAATACAATCGACCACAAATATTTCCTAGGGTTCGGCTAACTCAATAAACACAAGTCGTGACTCACCTCGAGTCACGACTCACCCCTACTCGAACCATATACCGCACGGCCACAATGAAACCCAAACAATAATCATCAAGACTCACAAATAAATTCACAATAACAATAAACAAACTCAAATAAAACATATAATGCGAAAATAAACACGAAACGGGTCCGAGTCAACTCAACTCGTGAGTTGACTCGGACGAGTAACATGACTCGGAATGAGTCAAACGATTCGAGTGTCAAAAACAAAGATCCACACGAGTTAGTTAAGAAAACATAAAGTTTTATTAAGGTTTTACATTAAAAACGTTTATATAGATCAAAACCGATTAGGGTTTTAAATAAAAATGAAAATATTAAAGAAAAGTGGCGCGTGTGTTTACCTATGAGAAAGAAAGAAAAAGAGGGGATGGCGGCGAGTGATGGTGCCGGTGGTGTCGCGGCGGTGAAGCTCCAAAAACAAACTAAACGTGCTCACTACGTCCTCAAATGCTCCAGAAATGGTATAAGGACTTTGATCTATGCGTCGGATGAATTTCGAGGGTGGTCGGAATTTTCGCTGGAAAATGGTGCAGCGCCGGAATAGTGGAATCCGGTGAGGGTGGTGTTACTAGTGATGAAACCCTAATAGTGGGTATTTATATCCAAGGGAGGGACCAAAGGTGGACAAGGAAAAGTTCAGGGGCCGCAGTGTAACTTTGGAAGGGGGTAGAAAATAAAACTTTTGCAAATCTTTTAATAATAACCTTGTGGGCCCCATTTGACTTAGAAAACTTACGTTTTAAATTGCGGGACTTTCGCCATTGAGTCCGAAATAATTCTTTTGATAAAAATGAGTATTCACACGTATAATTTTTCTCCTATTTAATTTAACTAATAAATCAAATTGTTTTGAGTATTTTAGGTTGTGCCGGCTTAGTTAATGAATAACGCTCACGTTTACACAGATAACCTCTGTTTCTCAAGCTCAAATAAGTTCAGAGAAGTATAAAAACTAAAGGAAATCAAAAATAAATATTTTGGCTAATAAAATAAGTTGAGGAAAATTACCGGATGTTACAACACCCACATCATATTTTGAAATCCGTCCCGGATTTCAGTTCGTGTTACTAGTTGGGTTTGGGAAAAGGTGACGGTATTTGCGTTTGAACTCGTCCTCGTGCTCCCAAGTGAACTCGTGACCTCTCTTGGAATTCCAACGGACCTTAATTATAGGGATACGGCTCTGTTTAAGTCACTTAACTTTGCGGTCCTTTATTTCGACGGGTTCGTCAATGAAGTTCAATTTCTCATCGATCTGAATCTCTTCCAGCGGGATCACGAGCGGCTCATCTGATAAGCACTTCTTCATATTAGAGACGTGAAACGTGGGGTGCACTTTACTGAGCTCGGGTGAAAGTTCAAGTATATACGCTACTGGACCAACCTTGTTTAAAATCTTGAATGACCCAATGTATCTCGGGTTCAGTTTTCCTCGTTTACCGAACCGTATCATGCCTTTCCAAGGCGAGACTTTCAACATCACTCTATCTCCAACTTGAAACTCCAGGGGTTTGTGCCTAACGTCGGCGTAGCTCTTTTGTCGGTCTCTTGCAGCTTGTAGTCGGTTTCTAATTTGTACGATCTTCTCAGTTGTCTCAATGACAATCTCTGGTCTAGTGAGCTGGGCTTCTCCTACTTCGGCCCAACAAATAGGTGATCGGCACTTTCGACCATATAGTGCCTCAAACGGTGCGGCCTTAATACTCGCATGGTAACTGTTGTTGTAAGACAACTCGATCAACGACAAATAGGTGTCCCATCCATTTCCAAAGTCAATGACGCAAGCTCGGAGCATGTCTTCTAACGTTTGAATGGTCCTCTCGTTCTGACCATCGGTTAGAGGGTGATACACAATGCTCATATCTAGTTTGGTTCCAAAGGCATCCTGGAGTGATTACCAAAAGTTGGAAGTAAACCTGCTGTCTCTGTCATATATGATAGAGATTGGCACGCCATGCCTCGAGACTACTTCCTTAATGTAGAGCCTAGTCAACTTATCCATACCGTAGTTTTTTTTTTTTTGGGTAAAAGGGTTTAAACCCTGGTAAATATATTACGCCAAAAACAATGAAGTACAATTGACATGGGTGAATCCATGCCTCAGCCCGTTACATAGGCACTTACATGAAATAACCATGCCAGTCCAAAGGACATAACATAACCACAATATAGAGTGACACCACTCTTTAACTAAAATGAACAAACTACACGACTATAAGAATACAAATTAAAACTCGTTAACCACATGTTCTCAAGAGTCGTCCTAGCTGGGCCATAATTCCAGCGATGCTCGCCTTTATCCATGTAGTACACGAAAAGCACCAATCATATGAAGAAACTACCGAACTCCCTAGGGTATTGATCCCTAACTTACCAATCAAATCTTAATCCATAGCAACATTATTATTTGTTCTCAAAACAATAATAACCTAAATGGAGTGAAATTGAGCATATGGATCAAGAAAAATATATAGGGTTGCAAACCCTAACTTACAGATAATATCTCATTATTGCCATCCAGTTGGAGCAAACGTGAAGGATCCAGCAGGTGTATACACACCTTGACTTCCAGCAAATCCTCAAAACGTGCCACTCGATGATAACAACGAACCATCAGCAATAGCGGTCCATGTAGCAGGTCTAGGGAATTTAGCGAATCAATAATAGGGTGTAAACAACGCCCTTCATCCCAATCGCAAACCAGAACCAGGTCTGATGTAACGATTTGAGTAAGAACGTGGTAGAACCCTAACTTCCAATGAGAAAAAATCCATGTCTGCCACTACAAAACCATGTTTGAGAACACCAGCTGTATAGTAATAGCAGTCATGAAACATCCAATAGGGTTATAATCCATGCGACCAATAACAATAATAGGGTTTAAAACCCTAACATCAATGCGACCAATGTATTATACCCTAACATCCAAGCAGAGCAGCAACAAACTAAACGATCTCTCTTCCAACCCACTAACCAATTACCAATAATCCATATAAGGAACTTACAAATAACGAAAACCATAACAAGGTTTACTTACAGGTCGACAGCCAGATGTAAAAGACGAAACCTATAGCAGGTTGCGTTATATCAATGAAAGCATCATCCATGTCCCAGTAAACACTAAAAAAAACGATAATAATAAAAACCCTAGAAGGGTTTTATCAATCAGCGCAGAACAGAAGATCAGAAAGCCTTTAAAATATAGAATTCGAAACCCTAAAAATAAGGGTTAGGGTTTTCTGATCAAAGATCGGCCGTATATAACCCAAAAAATAACGATTTACACTAAAAGATCATCCAAAACGGACAAATCTTTAGAAAACCGACTAGAGGTAAGTAGGGTATATACGCCTAACAGGAAAACATGGAGATTTTAAAGATATATCATTAAGTTTTACAGCCGCCTACCCTATGATACGAACACAACCCATCACCATGTATTGCATACCCAACAGTGGGTAGAGAGGACATGGAAGGGTGGTGTTTTTGGCCGGAATTAAGGGAGGAATAGGCGGCCGGAAATCTCCATGGGAGAGAGAAGTTTTTAGGGTTTTCTTTTCAAATATATCCATACCGTAGTTTTCCTTGATGGGTAGAAAGTGTGCAGATTTGGTGAGTCGGTCGACTATTACCCGGATAGTGTCGTAACCACTTGAAGTTC
This sequence comes from Artemisia tridentata subsp. tridentata, assembly GCA_021014915.2. Lineage (NCBI taxonomy): Eukaryota > Viridiplantae > Streptophyta > Magnoliopsida > Asterales > Asteraceae > Artemisia > Artemisia tridentata. The sequence continues at coordinate 218,900,906 of CP139506.1, forward strand.
TAGGAAGCTTATTGATAAAATCCATGGTAATCCGTTCCCACTTCCACACGGGAATCTCGGGTTGTTGTAGAAGGCCAGATGGTTTCTGATGCTCGGCTTTAACCTTAGAGCACGTATGACACTTGCGGACATAGTCGGCAATGTCAGGCTTCATGTTTGGCCACCAATAAATCTTCTTGAGATCTTGATACATCTTCTCGGCTCTTGGGTGCACAGAGTACTTCGACTTGTGAGACTCGTGTATGATCAAGTCTCATAGACCACCATATCGTGGTATCCAACTTCGTCCCTTGAAGCATAAAGTCCCGTCCGGACGTTTCTCGAACTTCTTCTTTATCATGCCGTATAGGTTCTCACTCTTGAGATCTTCTTGATTCACTGCTTCTAGCTTAGCGCTGAGAATCTGGGCGAGAAGGTTTAAGTCGATGGTCATAATCAAGGCTCGAACTCGTAATGGCTTCAACCATTCCTTTCGGCACAAGGCGTCAGCCACGATGTTCGCTTTTCCCGAATGGTATCAAATCTCACAATCATAGTCGCTTAACAGTTCCAACCATTGTCACTGTCTCATATTCAACTCCTTTTGTTCCAAAATATGCTGAAGGCTCTTGTGGTCGGTAAAGACAGTACACTTCGTAGCATATAGGTAGTGCCTCCACATCTTAAGTGTGAAAACCACGGCTCCTAACTCCAAATCATGTGTGGTATAATTCTCCTTGTGAACCTTAAGTTGCCGTGAAGCATACGCCATAACCTTTCCTAGTTGCATCAAAACTGCTCCAAATCCTTGATGCGATGCATCACAGTACACTACAAAATCTTCAGTCCCATCCGGCAATGCTAAAATTGGTGCACTACAAAGTCTCTGATTCAGGGTTTGGAATGCTTCTTCTTCATCCTTACCTCATTCATACTTCTTGTCCTTTTGGGTTAACTTGGTTAACAGCTTAGCTACTCTGGAGAATCCCTCGATGAATCTCCTATAGTACCTAGCCAGACCCAGAAATTGATGAATTTCTGTAGCATTAGAGGGTGTCGGCCAGTTTTCAATAGCTTCAATCTTTTCGGGGTCGACGTGCAAACCTTTGTTGTCAATCACATGCCGAAGAAATTGTATCGTGCAAATCCAAAATTCACACTTAGAGAATTTCGCGTACAGTTTCTCTTCCTTGAGTAGATTTACGATTATCGTCAGATGCTTCTTGTGCTCCTCTTCATTCTTGGAGTAGATCAGAATATCGTCGATGAAGACTATAACAAACTTGTCTAGATATGGCTTATACACTCGGTTCATGAGGTCCATGAATAGAACCGGTGCGTTTGTCAAGCCAAATGGCATTACTCGAAACTTATAGTGTCCATACCGAGTTCTGGGAATATCGTCTTCCCGAACTCTAAGCTGGCGATAACCTGATCGTAAGTCTATCTTAGTGTAATAGCTAGGTCCTTGCAACTGGTCGAATAAATTGTCGATTCTAGGTAACGGGTATCGGTTCTTCACTTTTAGCTTAATCAGTTCGCGATAGTCAATACACATCCTAAATGACCCATCCTTCTTCTTCACGAACAAGACCAGTGCTCCCCAGGGTGAGGAACTTGGTTGACACCCTTTCTCCAACTACTCTTGTAGTTGATTAGACAGTTCTTGCATCTCGGCCAGCACAAACCGGTAAGGTGCACGTGCCACGGGTGCAGCTCCCGGCACTAAGTCGATTTGAAATTCCACTTGTCGAGTCGGTGGAAGTCCAGGCAAGTCATCGGGGAATACTTCAGGAAAATCACGTACAATCGGAACATCCTCCAATCGTCTCTCCCTAGACTTCTTCTTAGCTACATGTGCTAGGAAAGCATAACATCCCTTCTCGATGTATTTTAGAGTCTTGATGCAAGATATGATGTTTAGGCGGGTTCCACTCCGGTCACCACGGATAATCAAAGTTTCTCCATTAAGAGGGATGTGAGCATCTCGTTCACCACAGATGATGCTCGCCTGATGTTTGGACAACCAATCCATACCAATGACCACGTCAAAACTACCAAGCTCAATGGGTATAAGGTCGATACTAAACGGTTGATCTAGAAGGGTTAGGGTACAGTCTCGGATTACGGTGCATGTGATTACTAGGTTGTCGTTAGCTAGCTCGATGCTATAACTAGTGTTTAGGGTGGTCGGGGCGATACTAAGTAGAGGTACAATTGCAGAAGATGCATGGCTCATATCAGCACCAAAATCAAATAAGACCTTAACACAAACATTGTTGTGTAGAAACGTACCAGTAACCAAGTTTGGGTCTTGTTGTGGCTCTCCATTGCCCATCACATATGCTCTACCACGAGCGAATTTCACTTGTTGTCCATTGTTCTTGGGGCAATGATTCTTATAATGTCCATGCTCTCCACATCCAAAACAAGTCACCACAGGGTGCAAGTTACTCCCAGTAGCTACAGTCCTGCTCTTACAATGCCTAGCAATATGTCCCACTTTCTGAAAATTCTTACACTTAGCTGTGCACGGCCCAGAGTGATGCTGCTTACACTTGTCACAGAACGGGTGATTTCCAGCATAACCTCCACTTTGTGTTGGTGCAGCAACATAAGCTTTGACGACCTCTTGCCTTTTGTTCTATTGGTGGTGATGGTTAATGTTACGGTACTGATTGTTGTTGTTGTGGTTACGGTTGTTGTGGTTGTTGTTCCTTTTGTTGTCGTCCCACTTTTGCTTGTTATCATTGTTGCTACTTATCCGAACAGTACCATTTTTGATTCCCTGATCCAAAAGTCTCTGAGCTATCCCGATGGCCTCATCCAGGGTTCGAGGATTATATGACGTCATGTTCCCTTCAATGCTAGACGACAGTCCTCTAATAAAGTTTTCCAACAAAGTCTCATTATCCAGAACCATGTGGGGGCACAAAATCCTCAACTCTTGAAATCGGCGAACATAGGTCGCAAGATCATTTCCCTTTACAGCTAAGTAGTAAAACTCAGTCTCCAACCTCTTCACATCGCTTCGGTTACAATACTTCTTAACCATTTCCTTTTTGAACTCTTCACACAGAGTACTGTGAGCATTCCATAGTCCAAGTTGTTAAGCATGGGAATTCCACCAAGACAAAGCAGCTCCCACAAGCGTACCCATTGCATACTTCACTTTTCAATCTTCAGCACAATTACTTCGCAAGAACACAGCTTCCATCTTCTCAAACTACCGAGTCAAACCAACAGCTCCTTCAGTCCCCTTAAATGTGATCAGATTGCAGTTCCTAAAGTCCTTATAGGTGCAGAAATGGTTCTCATTCACGTTTCGTCCTCCAGTGGCTTCACATGTCTTGCTGCTAGTTCCTCCGTGTCCCGCAAGCGTTGCGGTCAAGCTGGTGTCATCTTCCTAGGCGACATAATTCTATCAATCGTTACAAGTGTAAAACACAGTAAGTATCTGATTAATATCATAGAATCAAAACACACACAAGAATAAACAACAAATGATCTCATCATAACATAGCATATGTCCAACATTATAAAGAGTACATCACCAACATACATCATAGATTTCATACTCGTTACAAGTCTTACAAGATATGCAAAACAATACAAGATTCTTATAAACCCACTAACCGAGTCTAATCAAATTAGTAAGTACATGGTAAACAACTATTATGATCCTAAACTACTATGGTAAAAGACGGTCTCTGGCCCTCTCACTGACGCGCATCTCCATAAGTGGCTAGGACATCAATACTGTCACTGAAACAAAACCTCTCCATCCTATCCCAATACACCTGCCACTTTAGTCCATGCAAATCAGCTCGCAACTCCTCAAGATCATCATAGTGCTGACGTCCATCTATATCAGTGAAAATGGCTCGCATGTCCAACTGCATCACCGTCTTCTCAACCTCTGCCATCTTCTTCTCCAATGCTGTAAGGCAAGTCTGCAACTCTGACACTGTCACCTCAGTAGTACTTTCTCTGTCAGCAAAACCATTCATCTCTAAGTCAAACATCTCCATACACCTCTGGTCTCTCCTGATCTGCTTCCGTAGCTCCATAACCTCTGTCTGACATGCACACAAGTGTCGAGACATAGACATATAGTGACCGGTACACCAACCGATATCGTGACACAAACGGCTCAACTCGGCCCTAAGCTATGAGGGTGTAACCCGCGATGCTGACGAAGACTTGTTGGGAATTAAAGCTTCTTCAGTTGATGTGGCTCATATGATTAAGGCTGCTCAGGTATTACAAGGAAAATGCTCTAAGTGTGTTACTGCTACTGGTTATGATGGTTAAGACTGCTAGCTAGAAATAAGACTGCTAGTGTATATTATAACTGCTAAGAACTTCAAGGGAAAATACACTAAATAGTTAGTGCTGCTAGAAGAAAACTTAGTGCTGCTAGTACTAAGTTATAACTGCTTCCGAGTTAATGATGCCAGAGTGAAGATTAGTGATGCTGGTTGAGTATTACTACTGCTGAAGTGTTAGAGTCGGTTAGATATGTATAGATTGTTTTGATAAGTATAGAAAAGATATAGTAAAGATTTATCTTGTATAGAAAGTTATTGTAAGCCGATTAGGACTCCTTAGTCTATTAAAGCAGGTCCTAGGGCATTGAGATAGACACATATCAATAGAGAGTCGATTAGCTTCAAGGTCGTAAACTCTAATACTAGGAGAGTATTCATATTATTCACTTAATAATATTGAGGCTGTTATTTGTTAAATTGTGTTCTTGTGTTATTAAACATTCTTCTTAATATTGAATACTAGATTCCGCATAATATTTGATTAACTCAAGACATTTTCTACATAAGTTGTTTTAGATTTATCTAAGATAGCTCAATCTTTACAAGCTAAGGGAATTCGATCAAGTACATAACTGGGATCAACAAGTGGTATCAGAGCTTGTGGTTCTAGAAATTGTGATCAACTCAAAAGAATAATCTGTTTAAACGCACAAGATTTTGCTGACAAAGATGGATCAAGACTCTGCACATATTGTTGCTTCATCAAAGTTTCCAATGCTCAAGGTTGGTGAGTATGAGATCTGGATAATGCCAATTGAACAACATCCAGATGATTGATTTCCAACTCTGGGATGTCATTGAGAATGGAAACGAACGATCAAAAACAACCAAATATGCAGAAGGTGTCATTTCAATACTGCCTCTTACAACTGCTGAGGAAAAAGCTCAAGGAAGATTGGAAGTTAAAGCAAGGAGTACTTTGATTATGGCAATTCCTAATGAACATTAGTTGAAGTTCCATTCCATTAAAGATGACAAGTCTCTAATGGATGCTATTGAAAAGAGGTTTGGAGGTAATGATGCTACAAAGAAGACAAAGAAGAATCTCTTGAAACAGTAGTATGAGAACTTCTCTGCTCAAGGTTCTGAGGTGCTGGATCAAACCTTTGATCGACTTCAAAAGCTTATAAGTCGACTAGAGATTTTGGGTGTGCAGATCTCTCAGGAAGATATGAATTAAAAGTTTTTGAGAAGCTTGTCCTCTTAATGGAACACATGTTATTTTGTGGAGAAACAAACCTATGGATAATCTTTACAATAATTTAAAGGTGTTTGAACCAGAGGTCAAAGGATCATCTAGCTCAAGTACAAACTCACAGAATATGGCATTCATGTCCTCTGCTAATAACAACACTAGCCATACCAATGAAGCAGTTACTACTACTAGCACTCAAGCGACTGCTGCTAACTCAACAAGTGTTGACTTTAGTGATGCTGTGATTTTTGCTTTCTTGGCTGGTCAACCCAATAGTCCTTAACTGATTAATGAGGATCTGGAACAAATTCATCCAGATGATGTGGAAGAGATGGATTTAAGATGGCAGATGGCTATGTTGACAATGAGAGCTAGGAGATTCTTGAAGAAAACTGGAAGGAAGCTGACAGTCAATGGGAATGATAACATTGGCTTTGACAAGTCCAAGGTGGAATGCTATAACTGTCACAAAATGGGACACTTTGCTAGAGAGTGCATGGCACCAAGGAGCCAAGACTACAAGAATGGAGAAAGCTCAAGGAGAACTGTGCTTGTGGAAACAAGTAATTCCACAGCTTTGGTATCTTGTGATGGTTTGGGTGGCTATGATTGGAGTGACCAAGCTGAAGAAGGACCTAACTATGCTTTGATGGCTTACTCATCTTCATCTTTAAATTTTGACTCTGAGGTATCTAATAATTCTGGTTGTTCTTATAAATCTTGTTTAGATAATGCTGAGTCACTTAAAGCTCAGAAAAATAAACTGATAGAAGATTTAAGAAAGTCTGAATTACAGTGTTTAGGTTATAAATTATGATTAGAATCAGTGGAGAAAAGACTTGAATTCTTTAAAACAAAGGAGTATGTAGAAAAGATTAATGTTTTAAAGAGTGAAACTTATGTAAAAGATGAACTTATTAAAGAGCTTAGAAGAAGAATTGAAGTAGCTCAGAAGGAAAAAGATGTAGTTCAGAAAGAAAAAGAAAGTATTCACCTTACTGTTAATAAGTATGAACATGCATTTGAAAGTGTTAACAAAATAATAGAGTGTCAAATTGTTAACAAATGCAAAACAGTTTTAGGTTATAATGTGTTTCCCCCTCCCATTACAAGAAAGTTTTTGCCTCCAACAAAGGATTTGTCTTTTACAGGTCCAGAAGAGTTTAAGGAGCCTAAGATAGTTAGGAGGTCTGATGCCCCAATTATTAAAGATTGGGAGTCAGATGATGAGAATGAGGAAGTACCTCAACCTAATGTTGAAAGAAAAATAGTTAAACCTAGTGTTGAAAAGATAAAGTTTGTCAAACCTAATTCACAAGGACAAAATACTAGGAACACTGTCAATCAAGTTGAGCAACCTAGGGTGCACACTAACAGGCCTAGAGGGAACCAAAGGAATTGGAATGGAATGATGTCTCAAAGATTTGGTAGTCAGTTTGAGATATTTAATAAAGCTTGTTATTTATGTGGTAGTTTTGAGCACTTGTAGTATGATTGGCAGTACTATCAAAAACCTGTTTGGAACTATGCTCAGAGGGTGAATCACCAAAGTTTTTCTAAAAATACTCAACCCAATGCTAAAAGAAATATGGTTCCTAGAGCAGTGTTAATGAAATCTGGGTTAGTAGTTAATACTGCCAAGCAAAATGTTTCTAAAAGTATTGGCTAATACTGCTCAACCAAAAACAAACAGTGAATGGTGCCAAATTAATGACACATCTTTCAAAAATAGCACATTCATCTGTAAAAAGCCCCATTCAAAAGAATACAGTTGTTAATACTGCTAGGCCAAAAGCAGTAGTTACTATTGTTAAGCCAAAAGCAGCAATTGATACTGTTTGGGGAAATAATTTTTATGTTGTTAAGGCCTCAGCTTGTTGGGTTTGGAAACCAAGAATTAAAATTTTAGACCATATTTCCAAACATAACAGTGCATCAATAGTTTTAAATAAATTTGATTATGTGGATACACAAGGCAGATCCAAGTCAGTGATGGCTTGGGTCCCCAAGGGAAGCTGATTTTCTTACTTTATGTGTAGGGCAATCCACAGGTGGAATTACAAGATCAATGAGTCATTGATAGTGGATGCTCAAGGCACATGACTAGAAACATGTCCTATCTTACTGATTATGAAGAAATTGATGGAGGATATGTTGCTTTTGGGAGTAATCCCAAAGGAGGGAAAATCACATGCAAAGGTACTATAAGAACGGGTAAACTTGATTTTGAGAATGTGTATTTTTTCAAATGTGTGATAAAATGAATAGTGTTCTCTTTAATGACACTGAATGTATTATCTTGTCTCCTGACTTTAAGTTAACTGATGAAAGTCATGTTTTGCTTAAAGTTTCTAGAAGAGATAATATATACAGTGTTGATTTAGAGAACATGGTTCCCAAAGGAGGTTTAACTTGTCTCTTTACAAAAGCCACATTTGATGAATCAAATCTTTGGCATAGAAGGCTTGGACACTTAAATTTCAAAACAATGAATAAATTGGTTAAGGGAAATCTTGTCAGAGGTTTACCTTCTAAAGTTTCTGAAAATGATAAAACTTGTGTTGCTTGTTAGTAGGGAAAGCAACACAGAGCCTCTTGTAAGACCAAAACAGTGAACTCTATAAGTCAGCCTTTACATATGTTACACATGGATTTATTTGGACCAACATTTGTGAAAACTTTAATGAAAAGGATGTATTGCCTAGTTGTCACAGATGGTTATAGCAGGTTTACTTGGGTTTTCTTTTTAGCAACTAAGGATGAAACCACTGGCATTCTTAAGTCTTTCATAACCAGGATAGAAAACCTAGTTAATCCTAAGGTTAAAGTGATAAGATGCGACAATGGAACTGAGTTCAAGAATAGGGATATGAATCAGTTTTGTGAGGTGAAAGGTATTATGAGACAGTATAGTGTAGCTAGAACTCCTCAACAAAATGGTGTTGCTGAGTGGAGGAATAGGACACTAATTGATGCTGCTAGGACTATGTTAGCAGATTCTAAATTGCCAACTACCTTTTGGGCAGAAGCAGTTAATACTGCTTGCTATGTGCAAAATAGAAGTTTAGTAGTTAAGCCTCATAACAAGACCTGATACGTTTATGGGTAAGGAGAAAGGAGATGCGTTAACACTTACTAGTGGGTTCGATTATTGCATGGGATTAAAAACGTACATGGTGACTTTGTTAAAAACTGCATGAAGACTTGCATGAAGTCTTGGTGATTGCATTGGACGGATTAAAGACTTTGCATGGATGGAGACTTTTGAATTGTTAAAACGGATGTGTCTTTTCTTTTCCCACTTTAAGTTACTTTGCTATTATTAGCTCCTTTATTTTGTGGCTTTTAAAAGTTTATAACAGTTTGTCTTGTAATGGGCTATAAATGCCATGGTTTGTTATTGGAAGAGGCAGATTTGTTAAAGAAAAGAAAACATATATTTCATTTGAATTATTGTTATAATTCTTGTGTTAGCTGCCACCTTTTGGACGTGATCCTAAGGTCGGTTGGATTCAAATCAATAGGTCTTGGTTTGCAATCTGTTTGATGAGTTATAGGTCTAACTTGTTAAACGCTTCTATCATTTTTCATATTCAAAACACTCATTTCACTTAAAGCCATTCAAACACGTATCATTAGTGGTATCAGAGATCGGTTTCTATCAGCAAGAAGATGAATTTTGATGATCCCGATTTTCTTCACAATCTTCGGGAGGTTTTGAGGAATGTTCAAGAGGGGATGCCTAGGCCAGCTAGGCGTGGGGATGTTAGGGTAGTAAACGACTTCAAAGTGACCGAGTTACCGGAATTTTTGGGTGGGACAGACCCGGAAATGTATTTGGAGTGGGAACGAAAAATCGATCGCATGTTCGATTTTAAAGACTTTGATGATGAGAAGCGGTGCAAGTTTGCTATTCTTCGTTTGGGTAAAAGTGCTTCATTGTGGTATGAAGGGTTGAAGAACAAACGGATTCGGGCCGGTAAAGAAAAGATTGACTCTTGGGAATCGTTGAAAAGAAAGCTCCGTAAAAGGTATGTTCCGGCAACGCATCATATTTCCATTTATCGAAAAATCGCTGAACTAAAGCAAGGCAAGATGAGTGTGGCTGAATATATTGATGAATTTGAGAATTTGGCACTTATGGGAGAGGTAGAAGAAGTGGAGGAACAGAAGATGTCTCGATTTTTGCGGGGGTTAAATATGAATATTGCTAGCGTGGTGGATCTATACCCATACGCTGATTTTGATACGCTTTGTGGGTTGTGTTTGAAATTGGAGAATCAAGGGAGGACAAAGTATGGAGGGAATTCAAATACGGATTTTGTGAAGTCCAAACCGTGGGTAAAATCAGAAACTACTCACGTTGGTTCTAGTAGTTCTTCGGCGGCCCCTAAACTAGTTACTCCAGCCAAGGAACCCAAGGAAACCAGCCTTTCCAAAGTTCGTTGTTTCAAGTGCCAAGGATTTGGGCATTTTCAAAATGCTTGCCCAAATAAAAGAATAGTGACCCTAAGGGAAGCCATTGGTTATCGGGATGAACTACTCGAAGAAGAAAAAAAGTTGGGAGACGTATTTGTGTTTAATGAGGACGAGGAACCCGAAGAGGAAGAAAGTTATGTGGCACCCGTTTATGACACAGCTTTGGTACTTAGAACGTTACAAACTAAAGTGGTGGAGGACGATTCCGATCAAAGAGACCAGCTGTTCCACACCAAATGTATCGTTAAAGACAAATGGTGTAGTGTGATTATCGACGGGGGCAGTTGTACTAATGTTGCTTCTAGCGAAATGGTGTCAAAATTGGGTTTGCTAACTACAGCTCATCCCAAACCATATACGCTCCATTGGTTAGATGACGGCAATAAAATGAAGGTGTCAAAACAGGTGAAGGTTGGATTGACGATGGGATCTTATAAAGATGAAATTCTTTGTGACGTGATTCCTATGGATGCTTGCCATGTTTTGTTGGGACGTCCTTGGAAGTTTGATCGGGATGTTACACACAAGGGGAGGAGCAATGAATATGAGCTGAAGAACAAAGGTAAGAAGATTGTGTTAAAAACCCATGACCTCACAAGCTGTACGGTCTATGAGTACCAAGCACAAAAAGCAACCAAATTTCACTATGTTGGCTAGTGAGCGAGAAGTGGAACAAGTTATCAACTGTGGGGAAGTGGTGTACTTGATGATAGCAAAGGAAGGTGTGATAGAAGGCACGGATTCTTTGGAAGGCAGCCCATTGCTGATTTAGTACAGGAGTATCAAGATGTGTTCCCCAACGACTTGCCACCCGGACTGCCTCCTATCCGTGGCATTGAGCATCAAATAGATCTTATTCCTGGAGCACAATTACCAAGCAAGGCTGCTTATCGGTGTAATCCAGTGGAAACAAAGGAACTACAAAGACAAGTGGATGAACTTGTGAGTCGGGGTTATGTGCGGTGAAAGCTTAAGCCCATGTGCGGTGCCCGTTTTGCTTGTACCCAAGAAGGATGGAACGTGGCGGATGTGCGTGGATAGTAGAGCCGTGAACAACATTACCATCAAATACCGATTTCCAATCCCAAGGTTGGACGATATGTTGGATGAGCTCCATGGGTCAGTAGTGTTCTCAAAAAATCGATTTGCGGAGTGGTTACCATCAGATTCGAATGCGCGAAGGAGACGAGTGGAAAACCGCGTTCAAGACCAAGCATGGATTATATGAATGGACCGTAATGCCCTTTGGACTCACGAATGCTCCTAGCACATTTATGCGGTTGATGAATGAAGTCTTGAAGCCATTATTGGGCAGGTTTGTTGTGGTTTATTTGGATGATATATTGGTGTATAGTAAGAGCAGGGAAGAGCATCTGAGTCATTTAAAGCAAATCTTTGATATCCTTAGAACTCAAAGACTTTTTGGGAAACTGGAGAAGTGTTCATTTCTTGTGGATGAAGTAAAATTTTTGGGGTACGTGGTTTCCAAAGATGGAGTATCTGTGGATCAAGCCAAGATTGAAGCCATTAAGTCCTGGCCTAATCCTAGAAACATAAGTGAAGTTCGTTCATTTCATGGACTAGCATCATTCTATAGGCGTTTCATTCGTGATTTCAGTACTCTCACTAGTCCCATTACCAGTTGTCTGAAGAAAGGTGCATTCGTATGGGGGGGAAGACGCAAAAAAGGCTTTTGAAACAATCAAGGAACGTTTGTGTGCTGCTCCTATTTTGGCTCTCCCAGATTTTTCTCAACCCTTTGAAGTGGAGTGTGATGCGAGTGGGGTTGGTATTGGCGCTGTTCTGATTCAAGGTAAACGTCCCATTGCTTACTTTTCCGAGAAATTGGGGGGTGCTCGTTTAAATTACTGCACTTATGATAAGGAGTTCTACGCCATTGTAAGGGCGTTGGATCATTGGAGTCATTATCTACGTACGAATCACTTCGTCTTACACTCGGATCATGAATCGCTAAAATATATTAATGGGCAGCAAAAGTTGAGCCCAAGGCACGCTAAATGGGTGGAGTTTTTACAATCATTTCACTTTTCGTCAAAATACAAGGATGGTAAAAATAATGTGGTGGCTGACGCACTCTCGCGTCGTTATACCCTACTTGCGACGTTGGATGTACGTCTATTAGGTTTCGAGACTTTGAAATATTACTATAAAGATGATGTTGATTTTGGAGAGTTATTTGAAAGATGTGCGAAGGGTGCTCATGGGGAGTTTTCAGTTCAAGACGGTTTTCTCTTCAAAAGAAACCGACTTTGTGTCCCAAAGCATACGATTCGTGAATTATTGATACGCGAAGCACATGGTGGTGGATTGGCTGGTCATTTCGGGATAATCAAAACATTGGAAGTATTGAAGGAGCATTTTTTTTGGCCCAAGATGCTTGGAGACGTCAATAACATTGTGAGTAAATGTGTTACATGTCATATGGCTAAAAGTTCATTCAAACCAGGTTTATACACCCCCTTACCAGTTCCTGTTCGTCCGTGGGAAGATGTGTCTATTGATTTTATAATCGCGTTGCCTCGCACACAACGGGGTAAAGACGCTATTATGGTAGTCGTCGACAGGTTTTCCAAGATGGCCCATTTTGTCGCATGTCACAAGACAGATGATGCTAGCAACGTGGCTGATTTGTATTACCGGGAGATTGTACGTTTGCATGGGATCCCCAAAACCATTGTTTCAGATCGGGACTCCAAATTCTTAAGCTATTTTTGGAATACATTGTGGCGAAAGGTTGGAACCAAGTTGTTGTTCAGCACGTCTCACCATCCTCAAACGGATGGCCAAACTGAAGTAACAAACAGGACGCTAGGGACATTATTGCGGGGTTTAGTGAGCAAGACTCAAAAGGATTGGGATGTTAAACTTGCCCATGCTGAATTTGCATATAATCGTTCTCCTACTTATGCTACTGGTCATTCCCCGTTTGAAAACCGTTTATGGAGTTAATCCCTATTTACCATTGGACCTGATTCCATTACCAAAAGAAGAGTTAGTTCACAAAGATGCTGATGCCAAGCTAAAATCCATGATAAAGTTGCATGAAGAAGTCCGAAATCGCATTGAGGCTGTTAATGCGACGTATAAACAAAAGATGAATAAGAGTAGGAAACCACGGGTATTTGCGGATGGTGATTTGGTGTGGGTTCATTTGAGAAAGGAGCGTTTTCCAAACAAACGCAAGAACAAATTAATGCCAAGAGCCGAGGGACCTTACAAAGTAATAGCACGTATTAATGATAATGCATACAAAGTCGAATTGCCAGGAGACTATGGGGTGCATGCTACTTTCAATGTAGGAGATCTTTCGCCCTATCTCGATGATGATGGTCTTGCTGAATTGAGGTCAATTCCTTTCAAAGAAGGAGGGGATGATACGTTTATGGGTAAGGAGAAAGGAGATGCGTTAACACTTACTAGTGGGTTCGATTATTGCATGGGATTAAAAACGTACATGGTGACTTTGTTAAAAACTGCATGAAGACTTGCATGAAGTCTTGGTGATTGCATTGGACGGATTAAAGACTTTGCATGGATGGAGACTTTTGAATTGTTAAAACGGATGTGTCTTTTCTTTTCCCACTTTAAGTTACTTTGCTATTATTAGCTCCTTTATTTTGTGGCTTTTAAAAGTTTATAACAGTTTGTCTTGTAATGGGCTATAAATGCCATGGTTTGTTATTGGAAGAGGCAGATTTGTTAAAGAAAAGAAAACATTTATTTCATTTGAATTATTGTTATAATTCTTGTGTTAGCTGCCACCTTTTGGACGTGATCCTAAGGTCGGTTGGATTCAAATCAATAGGTCTTGGTTTGCAATCTGTTTGATGAGTTATAGGTCTAACTTGTTAAACGCTTCTATCATTTTTCATATTCAAAACACTCATTTCACTTAAAGCCATTCAAACACGTATCAAGACCCCTTATGAACTGTTACATGGTAGAACACCAATGTTAAGCTTTTTAAGACCATTTGGGTGTCCTGTTACTATCCTTAATACCATAGATCACTTAGGCAAGTTTGATGGCAAGGCTAATGAAGGTTTCTTTGTTAGATACTCAATGAATAGTAAAGCCTTTATGGTATTCAATAGTAGAACCAGGATAGTGGAAGAGAACTTACACATTAGGTTTAGTGAGAGTACACCTAATGTTGTATGTGGTGGACCAGACTGGCTGTTTGATATTGATGCACTAACAAAAACAATGAATTATGAGCCAGTTGCTATAGGTACACACTCTAATGGTTTTGCAGGTACAAAAGCTAGTCATGATGCATGTCAAGCTAGAAAGGAGACATGACCTGACAAAGATTGCATTTTGCTACGATTATGGACTGCTGATCCACTATTCTCTCAAAGTCCAAAGAGTTCTCAAGAAGAAGATCCAAAGATCCTAGATCAAGAGCTCCCAAGCTCAGATGAAGTTAAGTCTTCAAGTAATGATGAACAGCAGAATGATGAAGCTCCAAGAAAAGAAACTGAATGTGATACTCAAAAGAAGGATGATAATGTTAGCAGTTCTAATGATGTTAATGCAGCTAGTGATGGTAACATCACTAACAGCACTAACAAAGATAAAATTGTTAATACTACTGAGAAGGAAGGCATTGCTGTTAATGAGGATGAATATCCATTTGATCCAAACATGCCTCCCTTGGAAAATATCTACATTGATACTGATGATGAAGGAGTTGGTGCAAAGGCTGACATAAACAACATGGATGATACTATTCCTGTCAGTCCTATTCCAACTACCAGAATTCACAAGCATCATCCTCAAGAACAAATCATTGGAGATGTGAAGTCTACTCTTCAAACAAGAATAATGATAGAGGATTTGAAGGAACAAGGTTTCTTTGCTAGATCCCTTAAACAAAGAAACAGTCATAAAGACCTTCAAAATTCATTGTTTGTTTATTTTCTATCACAAATAGAACCCAAGAATGCACTTAAAGCATTGAAGGATCCAAGCTGGGTGGAAGCTATGCAAGAAGAGCTTCTACAATTCAAGCTACAAGAAGTTTGGACTCTGGTAGATTTGCCTAATGGTGAAAGGCTATTGGTACTAAATGGGTTTTTAGATGTAAAAATGATGAAAGAGGTATTGTGATAAGGAACAAGGCAAGGTTAGTAGCTCAGGGATACACACAAGAAGAAGGGATTGACTATGATGAAGTCTTTGCCCCAGTTGCAAGAATTGAAGCTATAAGGCTGTTCTTAGCTTATGCTTCATACAAAGATTTTGTGGTATATCAGATGGATGTGAAAAGTGCTTTTCTGTATGGGACAATTGAAGAAGAAGTGTATGTTTGTCAACCACCAGGGTCTGAAGATCCTAACTTTCCTGATAAAGTATACAAGGTGGAAAAATCACTTTATGGTTAACATCAAGCTCCCATAGCTTGGTATGAAACATTGTCAACATATCTATTGGACAATGGATTTCATAGAGGGAAGATTGACAAGACTTTGTTTATCAGAAGATACAAAAATGATATCCTGCTAGTACAAGTTTATGTGGATGGTATTATTTTTTGTTCAACAAAGAAGAAATTATGCATTGAGTTTGAGAAATTGATGCATGAAAGGTTTCAGATGAGTTCTATGGGAGAACTTACTTTCTTTTTGGGATTGCAAGTGAAGCAGAAGGAAGATGGCATATTTATCAGTCAAGATAAGTATGTAGCTGAGATCTTAAAGAAGTTTGGGTATACAGATGTCAAGGCAGCAAGCACACCCATGGTCACTGATAAGCCTTTGCTCAAGGATGAGGATGGTAAAGAAGTTGATGTTCATCTATACAGATCAATGATTGGTTCATTGATGTATCTTACTTTTTCAAGACCTGACATTATGTTTGCAATGTGTGCCTGTGCCAGATACTAATTCACACCAAAAGTTTCACATCTTCATGCTGTGAAAAGAATTTTTAGATACTTAAAAGTTCAACCTAAATTGGGCCTTTGGTATCTAAAAGATTCTCATTTTGATTTGGTAACATACACTGATAGTGACTATGCTGGAGCAAGCTAGGATAAGAAATCTACAATAGGAGGTTGTCAATTTCTTGGGTGTAGATTGATCTCATGGCAGTGCAAGAAACAGACTATGGTTGCAAATTCCCCAACAGAAACTGAATATGTAACTGCTTCAAGTTGCTGTGGACAAGTGCTCTGGATTCAGAATTAATTGCTGGATTATGGGTACAATTTTATGCATACCAAAATTTTTATTGATAATAGCAGTACTATGTGCATAATTAAAAATCATGTTTATCACTCAAAAACAAAGCATATAGAGATAAGACACCATTTTATAAGAGACTGCAATGAAAAGAAGTTAATTCAAATGGTTAAAATCCATACTGACAATAATGTTGCAGATTTGCTCACAAAAAGCTTTTGATGTGGGTAGATTTCAATTTTTAATTGCCAGTAATGGAAGGTTAAATCTTTAAAATCACTTATCTCTTTGTGTTTTTGTAGAATTTTGTATGGATTAGTACTGTTATTCAAATCAATAAGAGTTTTTGCTGTTAAGTATAATTAGTACCGCTAGTTATATTTACAACTGCTAGTTAATGATGCTAGTTGTACTTAGAACTGTTAAGTATAATTAGAAGTTGTGATTATTGTGAAGTATTATTGCTTATGTTTTTGTTGTGTTTAGGCTAACATTTTGCAGGATAAGCAAAGACAAGTGATGAAGTGCTGTTAAATAAGGTGTTTGAAGTGGAAACTGTGTTACTACTGCTAGGCATAAGTTAATGCTGCCAAGCTTAACTTAATGCTACTAGGTTTCTGCTCCTGTGTTTAAGAGTACAGGGTACTGTTTTGTAAATTCTTCGATTAAGGGTTTAAATCCCCAAATCAGTCATTTAATCGAATTCAGGCGCACATAATTCTCTCAAATACAAACCCTAACACTCTTTTATCATCTTATTGCAAAATACACCAAAAACCTAACACGATTTTACAAATACGACAATGTCGAACTTATCATTTGCCGATACCCACAGCATGATTGCCTTTTTGCAAAAACCTAAAGAGTCTGAAGGTTTTACTAAGATCATTGATTTCTTGAATGCAAAGGTCAAAACTATTAATGGAGAAGAACAAATTCATGCCCTTGTAGATGGGCAGAAGATACTCATAACTATAGCATCTGTTAGGAGAGTTCTTTACCTAGCAGATACTCAAGGGATTGAGTGTTTTTCTAATTCTATAATTTTTGGAAACCTTGCACTGATGGGGTATGTAAGGAAAATGATTCTTTAAAATTTTCCAAAGGATCCTTCTCCCCACAGTGGAAATTCTTGATTTATACCATCCTACAGTGTCTTATGTAACACCCCCAAAATTATCGCAGCGGAAGATAGTTCACTAGGGTATTACTTCCTAGCACAAAGTACAAGTCATGGAAAATGACCCTTTAAAAGAGACGTTTTAAAAGTATTTCACATTTGATACATTAAAACCTCAGAGTTTGCAAAGGTCCCAACAGTTTTCATAAAACACAATGTTTTCAAAAGATTGCAAATATTTTAAACATAACATAAATCTTTAAAATATATAGACTCTTCAAATGTGAAAATATGCCGATTCTTCAAAATATATCCGTGCGACTCCATCCAAGACCTTCTTGCCTTCAAACCTGAGATAAAACATGCTAAAACGTCAACACAAAGGTTGAGTGAATCCATAGAGTTTTAGTAATAAGCAAGTCGATCACAATAAATCATTTATAAAAACGACTAAGCAACAAATGCAGAGTCTGATAAAGTTATTATTGCCCAAAGCTGGTGACCCCGGCACTAACGTATATGTTGCTAAAAGCATGAATCTGCCCTTCATACATAGGTAATAGCCACACCTATCATTTGGTACATATACAATATACACGACTGCGTTATAGGCAAGTACGTGCATGGGGAGTGTTGTTACCAATAGATCTATTTACTGTATTTGCGCTCACTCGCAAGTGACTAACGGTTCTTGATAAAGGGACTTTCGGCTATGGGAAACTTAGGCAATAATAATAACATGATAGCATCCAATTTTCAAAGCATTGTGATCATAAATATTTATAGCATGTATCTCCCCCACGGAGTTTGTAAAACAATTGAAGTAAAACTTGGGGCTATGAACTAACCAATGATGAACTAGTAATAGAAACCGGAGAAGTGTGCACGTCGAGAAAAGCCTCAAAAGTCACAAATGACCTATATAAAACATAACACGACTTAGGCTCGGGGATTAAAGTATAATACTTATATTTGTGATTTAACTCAGTACTTGTACTTGTGACATCATAAGGTAATTTAGTTAAAAGTCTTATAGCAATTCATGGGTCGAAAAGACGTTTGTAAAATCTTATACGGTTTAAAATGCAAAGCTGATGGAAATTTTATAAAATTACCGCACTAATCGGGTCGCCATTTCTAAACCATGAAGGATAAAATTATGAACTTTATATGCTTAGAAAGGTATGACTCTGTAATATATGAAAATTAAGGCCTCACTTAACTGAGAACTTCAGAACATGGGTGAAATTACCAATTTACCCATGTGTCTCTAAATAGTTATACTCAGCATCTAAATGAGTTTAGCAAAAAGGGTGTATCTTTTTATCTATAGGTCTAATGTACACATGGCCTATGGTAAAAGTTTTCTACAGGTCTTAGCTACAACTTTCATGTTTTCACCAACCTAGTGTTCTTTGCAACATTTTAGAGTAAATAGCCTATCAAATCTGACATGCAATTCTGGACCAGTTTTAGTGTGGATTTTCTCTAAAAATCTCCAGGATGAATTAAGATGTAAGGTTTTCAGGTAAATGATCCTAAGACCTTGGGCTAACTCCCAATATTTTTATTTTTGCTTAAAACCTTCTGAGGACAAAATGGTGAAGTTGTTTTTGGACTTTTTGAAAAACTGGGCAGATTTGACTCTTCATTACCTAATTACTTTTAATTATTAAGCATGTTTTTGTGTATAAAATGTAAGACAAATCATGGAAATCTTTTTATGAATATGTAAACCTCATATTTATCCAAAAATATCAGTGGGCATCTTTTATAAAAAGCTATGTCCATGCATGTTCAAGATCGAACCCGATCTAGCCTAAAATCATGATCTTAAGTGCCATAGTTTACCCGATCTTTCAATCCATCCAAAAACCGACCTAGCCAAGACCCATACTTCATTTAGACAAGAGAATATATATTTGAAAACCACCAAAAATCTCAGTAGTTCACTCAAGAAAATCTATTTTTGTTACAAGATTACTTTTACACATCAAATCGACCATTAAATCATGTTTTTACCTAGTCTAAACTACCCCAAAACTTTCACCGACAACAAATCCTACCTAGCTAACTGCCATACTCCTATTCTTGATATTATTAACATATAAAAATAATGAAAAACTCAGTTTATATGAGTTCGTACACAAAATTAACAAGAAAATACATGTAGGGTTCTTAAAACCCCTTTTTGAGACTTTTTCGGGTGCAAGATAGCTATGAATCGTCTTGTACCATTACATACCTTCAAGAATCTTCAAAAAGATGGATATGAATGGTGGTGGAGCTGTGGATTTCGTCCAAGAGAGGGGAGGAGGAGAGATAAGCCTTTGAGAGAAAAATAAATGTGGAGGTGTGAAGTGAAATGATGATTTTTGGGATAGTGAAAGTGTGTTAATGTAGTTTTGTAAGTCCCCATGTGGGGTTTGAGTGTATGGCCATCCTAGGGTGTAAAAGGGGAGGGTTTTCTTTTATTATTTTGTAAATATACATTGTATACATGTTTTTCACAAGTATCTTAAGTCACAGAGTGAGTTTGAAGGCCAACGGGGCTAAACCGGTAACGTTTTATGCATAGTTTATGAAAATAAATGTCATGAAGATACTATTTTCATAAAAATGTCAAATTTAACTTAAAATGACCTAATTTGATATTTCATAAATTTCCCGAGCCTTTCAGAGTGTTATAACGTCTTTAAAGCTTAAACCGCGAGCCGAAAAAGCGTAAAACGTAAAATGTGCACACTTCGCGTAGAAATGGAAAATTAAATTATTCCATATGAAAACAAGTACGTGGGGGAAAATAAATCATATTAATGGGTAGATTGAGCATAGCCTGAGTCAAATTACGAATTTAAGTGTACGTGTCACGACGTACGCGGGCAACTTTCTCGGCAAAAGCAAATTTACTTAAAATAGCAAAATAAGAAAATAAAATTTGTAAAAATAATGACTTGAAATTTCTCGATTGTTACATTTTAGTTCGAAGACAACTGGCTAGAATGAGTTTAGCAGCAATGTGCCTGCTGCCATTATTTTTTTTTGGGTAAAAGGGCCTTAAAACCCTGGTAAATATATCCAAAAAACTTTGAAGTACCATTGACATAGGTGAATCCCATGTCCTCAGCCCGTTACATAGGCGATTTGACTCTACAAATGTAACAAAGCAACATACAACTGCTAAATGCAGCAACAAATACTAAACTTCTAACAACAGAATAGAAAACGATTACATTCAAAACAAACAATCTAAATGTAAGACGACCAGGTTCATAGAACCACTTCCATAGTGAGCGACTCTGTCTTCAATGTTCTTCATTGCTTGACCTCGAGTGCACCACCAACTTCCCAGCTGCAATAGCAGCAAACAAGTCTAAAGCCGCATCTCTAACCTGCCCTACCAACACTACGGATGGCAAAGGTCCAGAATCAAACACACAACTCTTCGACAAAGATGAATCTGACCTACCACCTCGACCAATGGCTAAAGGTCCAAATTCACCCCAAGACGACCAGGTTTACCAGACCCAGCAAAACAAATCGGATATACCACCACACCAGGTCTAATAACACAACTTCAATTGGATTCAAATAGCAGACCACAATAAATATGAACACAGCAGAATCCCAGGTCTGATATACGGATCAAAACACCACCAAAAGGGTCCTACCCTACTTACAGATCCGGAACAGATCACACCCAAATGGCACAAGATCGAACAGATCATGAGCTAGGGTCTAAGAAACAATAACCCTACACACTCAACTTACCTCCCTCTCAAAAACCCCATGAACGAAAACTTAAATCACAGAAGAACTTACATATACGACCAAACCCTAAAGGGTTAACTTACAGATCACTTGCAATACATGAGCAGCGAGCCAGGTTGACTTGAACTCGCCCTCATAAAACCACTAGCTCAATCAGAAAAAATACAAAAGATCGGTAAAACCCAAGATAATAGGTTCCTTGATTTCACTAGCCATCCGCCTTCAAAAAGCCCCATTAGGTAGAGATATACATATACGAATAGATTTGTGATGAAACATCATCACAAACCCTAATGAGCCGTCATTAAAAAAGACCACCAGATCCACGAAAAGAAACGGTATATTCATCAGCCGCAACCTCTTGAAAATAAAACAAAACCACAAAAACGTATTGCATACCCAAGAAAAGATTCGAAGGTAGAGAGGACATTTTTGGATTAGTTTATGGTCGGGATATGGAGATGGCGGCCGAATTTGGCGATTAAAGATGTTATAAACAATACGATCCAACCCAGTCAACATAAACCAATCAATCTTAACGTTAAACTAATAATCACAGAGAATTATCAGAGCAACGTATTACATAGAAAGAATTAGAATCGGATTGGTTTGTGTTGATGGCGGCTGGAAAACTTGTTAGGGTTTTTTCGCCTTTTGGAGAGAGTCATGCTGCCATTATCTGCTTGGCCACAGACCAGAAGTTTATTTTTTCTAAAATGATTTTTGATGGTATGGTTAAGAACTTGGATAAATCTGCAACAAGTTTTACTTATATCTGAGGTTTTTACAATTGCTTATGGACAGAAAATTTACTGAGAAGAAAATTCATCAAAGAACTTATGTTCCACTCTCTCATTCTAAAAAGTTTTTTGCAAATATCAAGAGTGATGGAAAAGACTTTTCAGGGATTGTAACACCACTGTTTCCAAAAATGTTGGAACAAGCTCAAAATCAAGGTAAAGGTTTAGTCATCCCAACTATAACCCAACACACACCCACATTTTTATCCATTTTGTCAACACAAAAGACCTATCAATGTAGGAAATCACACAAACATAGCACTTAGCTACCTCAGGCTGGTGCTGAAATGGATGCAGATGAGGCTACCAATAAGGAGTGGGAAGGTAGTTTAGAAAGGGCTGCTATTACTGCTACTAGCTTAGATGCAGAGCAGGATAGTAGTAACATCAATAAGACCCAATCTAAGGCAACACTAATGGGTCAAGTTCCCATGGAACTGACTCAGGTGATGGAATCCCCAGGCGCCAAGAAATCATGGGGGGCTCAGATGCTCAAACTAGGTTTGAGACTGAGTCTAACATTCCAAGTGATCCACCTCTCGGGATAGGTAACACAATCCGAAGTGGTGAGGGTAGTATGGAACTATTAAAAGAATTGATGGCTACATGTACTAAATTGGCAAAACAGGTTCCTGATCTCCAACAGACTACATCTTCTCAAAATGATGAAATCCAAAGGCTGAAGAGGAGTTTTAGACATCTTAGAGGGAGACAGAGATCAAGAACACATAAGCTAAAAAGATTACAAAAAGTGGGTATAGTTGCTAGGATATAGTCCTCTGATAGTGAAGATGTTCTCAAAGTTTTAGAAGAGGATGCTCCCAAATAGGGGGGAATGAGGAAAAGGCTTCAGGGGAGGATCAAGAGATGAATGAGTAGTTAGTAGATGAAGGCAATGAGCAGGTGACTGAAGAGGTCATACTGGTGATGAGTTAGTTATTGCAGATCAACAGGGTAATGAAGTTGTTATAGATGATGCTGCTAAGTCAGTTACAACTGCTGGAGTTGGTGTTGAGAAGGTGATTAAAGTGGCTAAAATGATGGTTGATGCTGCTAGTGCTGAACTTAATACTGCTGGGCTAGAAGTTAATACTGCTAGTGCTGCAAAAAAAGTTAGTGCTGCTACAACATCAGAAGAAGAAGAGATCACCATTGCTCAAGCTCTTAAGGAGTTAAGAAGTTTAAGACCACCAGGAAAAGGTGTTGTGATCAAAGAACCAACACCTATAGTAACAACAACAACAACACAATCACAGAAACCACCACAGGGTAAGGGGAAGGTATCTTAATTGAAGAACCTGTGGAAAAACCTTTGTCAAAGCAAGCTTATATACAACTTGATGAAGAGCTAGCAAAGAAAGTCCAAGCTGAACTTGATGTTGAAGTTGAAAGAATCAGATTGGAAAAGGCACAAAAAGAAGAAGAAGCCAGCCTTGCATTGTTAGATTCATGGGATGATATACAAGCTAAATGTGAGGCCGATCAAGAGTTAGCTCAGAGAATGTGGCAAGATGAACAAGAAAAGCTGCCCTTAGAAGAAAAATCTAAGCTCTTCATGGAGTTCTTAGCTCAGTAGAAGAAATTCTTTGCACAAAAGAGGGCTGAAGCTAAGAGAAACAAACCACCTACCATGGCACAACAAAATCAAATAATGATGACCTACTTGAGAAATATGGATGGATGGAAGCCTGCTCAGTTGAAGGGCATGAGTTATGGCAGGGTTAAAGGACAGTTTGACAAGGTTTTCAAGAGGTTCAACACTTTTATTGCTATGAATATAGAGGAGGTGGTGGGGAGTTCTAAGAAAACAGATAAAGCTCTAGAGAGTGGTTCTAAAAGAACTGGAGCAGTGTTAGAATCTGAGAGCAAAAAGAAACAGAAGATAGATGAGCAGAGTGTGGATAGTAAAAATGATGAGCAAAAAGCAGATAAACAAACACTGCATGACCAAGACATAGCTCATATGCAAGAATTGATAGAAATTGCTTCTGATAATGAAGAGGAGGTAGTTGATTTTGTTCCTTTAAAGACAAAAGTTTCTATCATTGATTGGAAGTGTGGCTATCATGGAAAGACATCTTGGTGGGATATAGTGAGAGTTGGTGGAAAATCACGGAGGTTTACTATCTTTGGTCAGATGCTGAGAAGTTTTGATAGGGATGACTTGGAGACTTTATGGAAGCTGGTCAAGGATAAATATGGTAATACAAGGCCATAAGGTATCTTGGATAGGGTTCTTTGGCGTGATCTAAAGGTTATGTTTGAACCACCTCCAGAAGATAGAGTATGGAGGAATCAGTTTGATAATAAAGTTCTAACTTGGAAACTTTATCATTCTTGTGGAGTTCATACTGTGGACATGAAAGGACTTCAGGTCTACATGTTGGTTGAGAAACATTATCCTTTGAGTCGTGCTATAGTTCATCAGATGCTAAATGGTACAATTAGACTTCAAATTGATGTCTTTGATGAAACGGCATATCAGCTCCTCAAGAAAATAGAGTATATACTCAATCCCAAGGTGAAGAAGAAGAAGTAAGGTGTTTGGAAGCATCTTCCTGGTGATGGTAAAAGCTTTGCATGAAATTTGATGATTTTAGGAGAAAATATCAAGTTTAGGGAAGGATTGTTGGGAATTAAAGCTTCTTCAGTTGATGCTGCTCATATGATTAAGGCTGCTCAGGTATTACAAGGAGAATGCTCTAAGTGTGTTACTGCTGCTGGTTATGATGGTTAAGACTGCTAGTTGGAAATAAGACTGCTAGTGTATATTATAACTGCTGAGAACTTCAAGGGAAAATACACTAAGTAGTTAGTGCTGCTAGAAGAAAACTTAGTGCTGCTAGTACTAAGTTATAACTGCTTCAAAGTTAATGCTGCCAGAGTGAAGATTAGTGTTGCTGGTTGAATATTACTACTGCTGAAGTGTTAGAAATGGTTAGATATGTATAAAATGTTTTGATAAGTATAGAAAAGATATAGTAAAGATTTATCTTGTATAGAAAGTTATTGTAAGCCGACTAGGACTCCTTAGTCTATAAAAGGAGGTCCTAGGGCATTGAGATAGACACCTATCAATAGAGAGTCGATTAGCTTCAAGGTTTTAAACCCTAATACTAGGAGAGTATTCGTATTATTCACTTAATAATATTGAAGCTCTTATTTGTTAAATTGTGTTCTTCTATTATTATACATTCTTCTTTTTTTTTGGGTAGAGGGGAGTAATCCTGCACCCTGGTAAATAGATTAACCAAAAAAAATTAAAGTACAAAGGACGAGGGTGAGTTCCCTCGTCTCAGTCCCTTAGGACACTAGCAGCTACCACTATATAAGAATGACATGCCATTCTTATAACTTACATAACATACCAATAACTAAACAAAATGAACTACCAAAAATGACCACAAGTACATACGGCATTACAATACTACTCTTCAAGTACAAGCACTTGATCCTTCTAACTCATTATGGCAATCCACCTTAACTTTCACGAATAGAAATCACATATAGTATGGCAGGAATGACCACAAACGACAATCCGCAACCCCATACCATAGGAATCCACACGACTTACCACAAGTCCGAATATTCAGCCACCCAAGCATGTATCCAAGGACTTGTACCAGCACAAACCACCATTGCCACCAAGCAAACGTCCGTATAGTTGAACCAAAGAGAGAGCACCATATGCCTTAGCGAAACAATTAGCAAACTTCGTAACACATCAGCATGGCACGTCCAAATCAATTGCGAACAGCCAAACACCTCCATGAGCAGATCCTAACCCATCGTATAGAACAGCAGCAACACAAGCAATAGGACACTCATATAGCAAACCCATAAACAATACAATAGGACCCGTTTGGAAACGATCATAGGGTTAAACAACCCTAACTTACATTAATGACGACCCGAACCTAAGTAAACGTTAGGACCATGAATGTAGCACAAAACAATCCAACAGCATCAATGCACATGAACATGTTCGTCCTTGAAATAACATACAAAAATAGGGTTTTCCAAACCCTAACTTCCATACGATACTGAAACACCAGGTCTGATGAGAAACGAGGACACCACTAGGTATGGAATAGCAGATCAACAACTCTTCTCAAGTACCCAGTAGAAAAAATGACCATATAGGGTTCCACAAACCCTAACTTCCAAGACAACAACAGCAGGTCTAATAATACCTCCAGGTCTGATTGATTTCCAGATCTGTTATACATATGAATGCATAGACCAGCAACAAGGGTTAAACCTAACGTCATAGAACGATAACATGACCAAATAATAAATTATGCGCATACAGATCAGTGAAGGGAGGGTTTTTGAACAAGGTTCCCTCAAAACTTGACTTACATCTCTCCAAACCCATGTCCATATAACTTCCATCTGTATTTGAACTTACCATCGCCAAAGAAACCCAAAACAGGTTCATGTTCAGTAGCACAAACAGGTACCATCGATAGATAAATAAGAAACCCTAATAGGGTTTCGAAGGTATAGTTCAGATCGATGCAAAGACCAGCAGAAAAACCAATAAATGGTTATTCCAATGATCGCTAAAACCCAAAAAAAGTAGCATGGAAATCACGTGAAGATAGATTAAATAATAGAACATGTATCGACACAATGTAATATTATACAACCCACGATAATAAGTACAGATCACATGCAAGCACCAAAGCGAATAAATAGTAATCAACCAATACCATTAATAATAACCACCGACCCATGTGGGAGGATTAAACAATTAGAACCGGATTGGTATGTGTTGAAACCGACCAATCTTGACAAACCCTAGGAATAAATTGCGATCAGTATGAAAAGGTTTGCAAAGCACACCACTTTCAAGAAAAACACTACCCTAAACAACCGATTGCATACCAATGAACAAATCAGAGATTGTTAATAGGTAGAGAGGCGGTTGAGGAAGGGAGAGTGGCCGGAAATTTTAAGAAAGTGGCGGCCGGAATTCTCCTAGAGAGAGAGAGAGAGAGAGAATTTTTTAGGGTTTCCCCTTCTTTGTCCCTTTTATTAAACATTCTTCTTAATATTGAAATACTATATTTCGCATAGTATTTGATTAACTCAAGACAGTTTCTACATAAGTTGTTTTAGATTTATCTCAGATAACTCAATCTTTACAAGCTAAAGGAATTCGATCAAGTACATAACTGGGATAAAAAAGACTCACCAATATCAAAAGTAGACGGTGGACCAGACGTCCCTTATGTAGCGAGTGCATAACCCAGTGCATCTGACGTATCAGACTCGTAGTTGATGTCTGACATTGCTGGTGAAGGGGGCGATGGGAGAGCCTCCTGATCCTCCTCCTCTGGGTCCATATCATCATCATCATCATCATCATCATCATCATCATCATCATCATCATCATCAACGTCATCATCATCATCATCATCATCATCATCATCATCATCATCCATATCCTCGGGACCTACCTCATCATCCTCCATCTCCGGGTCCTCCTCGTCATCGGGGTAAGGTGCATCAATAAGGTCCATATCCTCCCCATGGATGTGTGGTGCGGGAGCAACTGGTAACTGGTCAGGCAAGGCGAGGGCACACATGTTACTCTACAAAGAGTACCTTGAGTCAAAATCCTGACCAAAGTCTAAAAGAAAATAGTTTTATATAACGTGAAACAATAGTGATGAAACCCCAAGTATATAATAGTATTAGTATATTTATAACATATATAATCGATAAAGGAGCGAAGTGGCACGGAGGGCTGATGGCTATCGAAGTAAAAACGTTTTGACACGAAAAACTGTTTATAGTCGAGAAAAAACATGACCTCGTTCTTTATAAACGGTGGCTCTGATACCATTCTGTAACACCCCGGGAAAATTATAGGTTTTTGCAGCAGAATAAAAATACAATTTGCAGCGGAAATTAAAGTTTGGGGGTTACTTCATAACAAGACAGCTACAACCAGAGAAACGATCTCAAGTGATTCGTTTTAAATACATACCATTCAAATCATAGCAAATTACCAAAGTCAAAAAGGTTTCTCAGCAGTGCAAAGCACTCAAAAAGACATAATAAGTTAAAAGGTTTTTCGAATGGTAGTAATTAAGGAAAATAAAAATAGATAGCCATCGATAGTCTTCATGCCACTCCAAACGCCAGAAAAGCAATACTTCAAATACCTGAGATAAAACATGCTAAAAAGTCAACACAAAAGTTGAGAGAAATTCATAGGTTTAAAATAAATAGTTGAACACAAGATTTATAAAGTCTGGATGATATGAGTAACAAATACAAATATCGGGTAAAGCGTCGTATAATTTGCTAAACTCATGACACACAAAACGTTAACCGGCATCAATAACATTGATATAAACAATAACAATAATCTCAAATTTGCCCTCAAGTAGGTGGTTTATCGCCTACCCAGGTAAATCGAATATAGCACATACGTGTTGCCTGTCTGGTCAGCAAAGTGGGGTGCGTCAGTTCTATAGGCCTATACACTATATTTGCGCTCACTCGCAAGTGATTAATGGTTCATGATAAAGGGACTTGCTGGTGGCAATAGCGGTACT